>JANSTV010018226.1:0-16260 GCA_027564135.1 Lestremia cinerea
TACGATGAGACTTATGAGCCCTGCAAGGGACGCAGTACGGCTCGAGCGCATGAGGAGTACGGTTATTGTCAGGTCGGCACGTCTGGCGTCCTTTTGGATGATGACACCATGGTGCTCGGCACGCCAGGCCCGTACACTTGGCGGGGCACAATTTTCGTCATTTCGGTTGGCGGACAGTACTTGACGCGAGACAAAATCCACTACTACGGTCCGCATGTAGAGCAAACATCGCCGGTGGACAAATACAGCTATTTGGGTGAGTCGATTTGTTTGCGTTTTTCGCTGCAGGAATCGCTCAAGATTCGATTTTCTCGTTTCGTCCGACGATAGGAATGGCCGTGACCGGAGGCAGATTCTTCGGCAATCACATGTCTTACGCAGCAGGCGCACCACGTTCGGCCGGCCATGGACAGGTGGTGATCTTCTCCAAGGGCATTCCGGCAACGACCAATCCTATGCCAGTCACAATGACGCTCGACGGTGAACAATTCGCGTCTAGCTTTGGCTACGAGTTGGCCACGGCCGATGTCAATGGCGACAGTTTGCCAGACTTGCTGGTTGCCGCACCATTCTTCTTCAGCAGGCACGAGGGCGGAGCGGTTTATGTTTATCAAAACGAGAATCATCATTTGCCAAAGCGACCCACTCTGAAATTAACGGGAAAACTCGAATCACGATTTGGTTTGGCTATCGCGAACATGGGCGACATCAATAAGGACAGTTGCGATGATGTTGCCGTTGGTGCGCCGTATGATGAGGGTGGAGTCGTGTTCATTTATCTTGGATCGAAAGACGGCTTGTCGGAAAAGCCATCGCAGACGATTAGAGCCACCGACTTGGGACTTCTGTCTTCGCCGATCACGACTTTTGGCAGTTCGTTGTCCGGTGGCATCGATTTGGACAACAACTCATATCCCGACCTTTTGGTCGGTGCTTACGGTTCTGCAGCAGCGATCGCGCTTCTGGCTCGTCCCATCACCAATATCAAGACAGAGGTGCAGAGCATCGAATTGCGAAACATTGATCCTGCACGCCAAGGATGTTTGAGCGATCCGGGCACAAACTTGACGTGCTTCTCGTTTAAGGCGTGCTGTTCCATCGAACCATACGAATCGGTGCCAATCAAGACTCTCAATTTGACGTATACAATCGAAGCGGAAACTTACAACAACTTGAAGAAGTTCTCACGCGTCTTCTTCGGTCCAGATTTCACGAAACGCAGCAACGTTGTCAAACGAAGCATCCGCGTGCAAACGAATGGCCTCATGGATTGCCATGAAGAGGTCGTTTACGTCAAGGACAACACACGAGACATCCAGAGTCCGATCAATGTGAGTCGTTAAAGGCTTGCGAAGCAGAACAAAGGAATCACTGACGAATTTCTTTTTTGCAGTTCCGACTGAACTATACGATTGTTGAAACGCACTTGCCGAACTCTGGATTGATTTCACTCAATCCAATACTGGATCAAACACAAGCCGACCGGCCATTCATCGCTAGTTTCCAGAAGGACTGCGGAACAGACGATGTTTGTGAATCGCAACTCGAGCTATATGCTGAACTGGAGTTGCAGCGCGAGAGTAGGTTTACCTTTGGCAGATTCTGCCTGGTTCGGTGAATGACTAATCAAGGTTCCTTTGCAGACAACCAATACACCCTCGTCTTGGGCCAGATCGAAGAGTTGCGTTTGAATGTGACGGTGACTAATGAGCAGGACTCAGCCTACGAGGCGCAACTCTTCGTCGAACATCAACCAAGTGTGACTTACATAGCGGCCAGCAAAGGTCTGGTGATTTGCAATCGGTTCAACAAAACAATCGTGGCTTGCACGCTAGGCAATCCGATGCGGCGGGATGCTTCCGCCCAAGTAACCCTGCGATTTGACCCAAGCGGCTTGGAAGACTCCGAACCGAATTTATCATTCAAAATTTTCGCAAATTCGACCTCGAAGCAGATTAATCCACGAGAGAAAACCGTCTTGGCCGTTAGAGTGGTTAAGAGGGCTGAACTAACGATTAAGGGCTGGGCTGTACCAGAGCAGTCGTTCTACGGCGGTGAGGTAAAGGGCGAAAGTGCCATGGAATACTTGGACGACGTCGGCAACTCCGTCCAGCACACCTACCAAATCTACAACGATGGACCCTGGCGAGCGCCTTTCTTGGAGGTGAACATTTTGTGGCCGCACCAAGTGGCCAACGACAAAGAGCAAGGAAAATGGCTACTCTATTTGGAAGGCTTGCCCATCATCGAAGGTGGTGGCGGTGGCGAATGCAAAATCGTGCCAGCCAATCAGCTGAATCCGCTGAACTTGAAGAAAAAACAGAAGACTTTAGAAATATTTGAGCCAACAACGTCGATCCCGGGTGAATTCAGCTCGTTAGTCTCCAACAAATCCCATTCTGTTGTAGGCGAGAGTTCCGAAAAGATGTCTCCTGGTTCGTCAAAGTTCGGAAGCAGTCCGTTGAATCGCGTGAAACGGGATCGGGCTATGATCATTCGAGCGGAACGATTGGTCGATAAAAATGGGAAAAAACATGATGTCGTGCATATGGTAGGTCTCTTTGGTTACAGCGGCTCCGTTCTTCCGACTAATGAAGATGCCATTTCAGGACTGCGAGAAAAACACCGCCAAGTGCATCAAGATTCAATGCGTCATTTACAACATGCCACGCAAATCCGAAGCGTACATCCACGTGCAGGCGAGATTGTGGAATTCAACGCTGGTGGGCGACTACCCCCGCGTGGACCTCGTCAACATCGTTTCCTACGCCCACATTTCGATTCCCGAACCATTCCACATCCAACAAGACAAACAAGACGATTGGACCTCGGTAAGCTTGCCGCTATTTTCGAGTGGAAATGAGCTTGCCATTGATTCTTTGAATGTTTTTAAAACAGGTCGAGACTCGTGCCTATCCGGAGCTGCTGGACCAAGCCGGCGACGGATCAATACCAATCTGGATAATAATCGTCTCGATAGTCGGCGGTCTCCTGCTTCTCGCCCTATTCACATACTGTCTCTGGCGACTTGGCTTCTTCAAACGGAGGCGACCCGATCCAACGCTCAGCGGCAATTTGGAGAAACACAGCGAAAACAAAATGCTTTTGCAAAACAAGAAATAGTTTGCGAAATTATCATTGGAATTTTATTCGATCGATCAAAAGAATGATGGACGAAATGTCGGGAAAATTATTCGAAAGAAAAGAGAAAAATAGAAAAAATTTAATTTTTTTTATGATTTCTTCGTAATCAAATTGTGATACACTTTTTTGTTTAAGAAATAATTTTATCGCAAATCGAAACGGCAGAAAGACTTATTTTTTATGCTTAAACTGGAGTGCCTTGTCTCCAACACCTCCCATGCGATCGAAAACGCCGACCTGTCGGTGGGCAACGCCACCGGTTACTCTGTAGACTCCTCCTAAGGTCACATTCGTGCCTGGTCCAACGAAGCACATCCAAATCGACGAATGTATTTTTTAAATGTTTTGCTTCTTCGAAAAGAAATCAATTCCTTTTCGGATGGCAAAATCTGTCAGTGTCATTTCCCTTGTTAATTATTCAAATGCTATTTAATTTAATTTTTAAAATTAAGAATTCTTCGTCCGAGCATTTTGCAAACGAAACGCCACTTACGAATCACGCATTAGATTGATTTAAATATTTTAATTATTTTAGGAATTTTAATAAGTTTTATCAATTGTAAATAAACGTATCTAAATTGAAATAATTTTCGGACAATTTTATTGAAGTGAATTAATCGAAGCAAACTGAAATCGACCTTTCATCAGCCCGTTAGCGCGGAAACGAAACGAGTGCGTCCAATGATGCTGCCGAACGAGTTCCACATTCCACATTATCCACAAATCAGCTGATTCGCACAATGACACTTCATGTAAACACTGAATGTGATAACGGAATTGCCTATTGGAATTTCAGTGGGATACACTTCAGTACAATAGTTTGATTAATTCTTTCTAATTCATTCTGTATCGACGGAGACCAACGGAGCGTCAATTCGGAAAAACGAAATCATTGAAAAGCCAAGGTGAGTGTTGACGTAGGCGATTTCCGGGAGAAACACTTCAAAATCGAAGGAAAACAGAAAACGGCACATCGCCAAAATTGTTTCGGAAAAGAGCTCTTCGCCGCGTCATGGTGACCAAAGGCAAACAAAACAAATGGCATTGCACAATATGCACGTGTGTATCGTCATCGAAGACGACGAAATTTTCGCGATTCATGCGCAAGTTGCTTGAATCAATCAGCGATGACTTCATCGCTCGTCAAGGTTCTTTGACATCATCACTGTGCTTGTGTTGGAGCGAGCAGCACGTGCATTGCAGCTGTTATCACGCAAGCGTAAAACCGTACGCGGCTTTTCATTCATTTCTTTTCTGAATCGCCAATTCCAACGGTCAAGTTTTGTGACGTAACAATTTTCATTTGTCTGTTGCATAGTGTCGATCAGTCAACAATCCGGTACTGATACGCTGTGATTCGATCACCTCCTTGAGATCACTCATTGTTTCCGAATGTTTGTCGACAAGTGACGGTCGTACAATGAGAGAACGACAAAGTGAACAGTCAGCCAATCCGAACGTACTAATTCAGTCATTGAATACAATTTTTTGTTTTTTGGCACTCACGACCATTTCCCTGATCGAACCGTTGATAGTTTGTTAGTTTGAAAACGAACGTTGCTTTTGATGCACATTTTCGGCGCGAGCTTTCGATTTTCGCTCGAGTGAAAAGTTTTCTCAGGTGAGAATGTTCGGAGTTTGTTTTCTCCCACTCGGATGTGCCATGAAGCTATCAACTCAGTCAACGTCAAGCTATCAACGCCTAACTCTCTCGGGAATCTCTCACAGAATTTTCAAGAATCTCAGATCGACCTCCCCCAGGCATCTTGCAATTATGTAAGAATCGAATCGAAATAGTTTTCCGAAAATCCCAAATTCACTGTACTGCGGCTCAAGCGTGATTCGTCACCAAGGTTCAGTTGGTTTAAAATAAATCTCTCGTTCATTAACACGATGACGTACGATTGTCGTGCGTCGAGCGACGCGTGACCTTGAAAATCCATTTGCTGTTTTCGTTAGATTTTGTCTGGTGTTTTGTGTGGAAAATGGAGAAATGAATTCCTCTTTAATCGACGAACCTCTTGCAGACTCTGTGATAAACTGAATCGAAGGAGAGAAAGAGCCGGAGCTCCGAACCAAAGTACAAAATGCGTGTCATAATTACCAATGTGCGAGGATTCCTAAACCAATACCCACTGGCCAAGGGCATGTTGGCGTACAGTGTGATGTGGCCAACGGGCAACATCCTACAGCAAACCATCGCCGGTAAACGATGGGGTGAGTGCTCGCCGAGCCTTCGATGAGGAGCTCCTCAATGACCGTTCACGATCCGCTTGCAGACACCTACGATTGGGGCAAATGTGCACAATTCTCCTTGTACGGTTCCCTGTTCGTTGCTCCAACGCTGTACGGCTGGGTGAGAATCACGACACGCATTTGGCCGACAAGCAATTGGAAAACGGGTGTGGCTAAAGCGCTGTGCGAACAAGTCACTTACGGCCCAGCAATGACGGCGATATTCTTCTTCGTCATCAGTTTGTTGGAGAACAAAACGATCGAAGAAAGCAAGCAGGAAGTGCGCGACAAATTCTGGCCGACATTCAAAGTATAACGATTGACCTTTGGCTGCGTCGAAGAGATGAGTTTCATTGAGGACTTTCCATTTTAGATAGGCGTTTGCTATTGGCCCGTTATCCAAACGGTGAATTACTCGTTGATTCCTGAACGAAATCGAGTGCCTTTTGTGAGTCTGTTCGGCTTGTTGTGGACCACATTTTTGGCGTACATGAAACAGTTGGAAACGCAGAAAGAGAATCCATCTGTCGAAAGGAACAAAGCGATTCGCCTGACTGCCGCCGATTGAAACAACAGCATAGGAATTCATGCCGTTTCTCGATTGCTTTTATTTATTCGAACGAAGAATGAAGTTAATTCAAATGTTTTGTAAATAAAATTGTTATAACTGTTGTGGTTGAGCCAAGAGATCGTGTCTGTGTGATAGCTCCAAGAGACTGAGTTGAGAATGCATGTCCATGTCCCTCCCGGAATGCTTCAATTCAAATAAGCCCCATTGCCTCCCAGTCAAGCTCCTCCCTCGCAGAATGAGTGTTTTATCGCGAGTGAAAGCGGTGACGACAAAGTACCCTTTGGTCAGAGGCATTCTGTCGTACGGCATGATATGGCCGACAAGCGCCTTAATCCAACAATCCATTGCCGGAAAAACGTGGGGTAAGCCCTGTGACAATCACGCTGTTCCTCAGTATTAACGTGGAATCTCTTGTGGCGAAGAACAATACGATTGGAACCGATGCCTGCGCTTCAGCTTGTACGGAGCATTCTTCGTAGCGCCGACACTGTACTCCTGGATTCGAATATCTTCATACTTTTGGCCACATCAAACCTTGAAAGCGGCCTTGTGCAAGGTCTGTGTCATCAAGGTTGAAGATGATTGCCAGAATGCACTGACCCTCTCGATGATTTCAGGCATTTGTGGAGCAACTCACTTACACGCCGGCAGCCATGACTTCGTTTTACTTTTTCATGAGTTTGCTGGAGGGAAAGACCTTCGATGAAGCCCAAGATGAGGTCAAGAGCAAGTTTCTTCCCACGTACAAGGTATCATCTAGTTGAACACTCTCTTGGAAGCATAAATTGATTTTGCCTTCGTCATTTCAGGTGGCGATGTGTGTGTGGCCCATCGTGTCGACGGTGAACTTTGCCTTGATTCCAGAGCGTAACCGGGTGCCTTTCATCAGTGTGTGCAGTCTATTGTGGACTTGCTTCTTGGCGTACATGAAGCAAATCGAACAGGCCGATTCAACTGTGCTGAACGAGCCCCAACCACTGCCTTGTCGGTGAATGCGATGAGATTCGCCGATTGAGCTATTATATGGTTGTTATTGCTTTGTTTATTATTTATTTATTTATTTCCCGAAAAATAAAAGAATTGAGTCTTGAATATACTTTTATTGAAACAAGTTCCATTGACTGGCAATGAGGCGTCTCAGAGCAAACATTGCTGACTGGGATTCAACCAAAGTGTTCGTTCGAGCAAACGTCAAAACTGCTTGAATAGTTTTACAGCAGTTCTAATCTTGCTTCGCTCGCTCAGTCGCATCCTTATTCTTGAAGACGGTCATTGTTCTCTCAGCTAAACAGTTTTGTTGAAATAAACGATCTTTCCAAGATTCACCTGAAAGATAAATTGATACATTCGACTCGAATTCATTGGTTGTTACAGCTGTGAACGGTCCATCAAAACAAGCCAAATCGCATTTGATGTTTTGATGTTACGTCAGTTGATGCAATTCAAATGTGACAGTTTTCGACTTCCCTCCATTTTTGTTACAGTCGTTGCTTAGTTAGTTTCCGCGCGAGGATATCATCGACACAATTTCATCCATCTGACGATGTAAATATTGGAAAACATTCAAAATGTCTAAGCGCAAGCGAAACATCAAAGCTGAACCGGAGTCTGATGCGGAGGTGATCGACCAAAAGAGAACTCGTCCAGAGCGGATAGATTTGAACGACAATGAGTCTGAGGCAAGTGTTAACTTGGGTTTATTCGACTGAAACGGGAGTGATGCCTCCATTCACTTCGACGCTAACCTCAATCGATCGAGAAGATGCTGAGTCGAAACTTTTTTGTCGTTTTTTTTTCAGAATGGCTCAGTCGGTGGTTTTTCAACTGTGAAGTTCGATCCACAATCCGTTAGGGAACTCCTAATGAGTCGCAGTGGGAAAATTTTGTCTGTGAAACTACGAAATTTCATGTGCCACAAAAACCTGTCGGTCGATTTCAATCAGAGGACCAATCTGTTGGTGGGGAATAACGGTAGTGGCAAAAGTGCCATTCTAACGGCATTGGTTATTGGATTAGGCAGCAAAGCGAATGCGACCAGTCGCAGTAGCAACATAAAGCGTAAGCATTGTTTGTGATGAATGCACAATCGAAGCATCTGATCAGCTGATCCATTTCAGAGTTGATTCGTCATGGTGAGACTTCGGCAACGGTTGAGGTTCGTGTTTCGAATGAGGGCAGCGATTCCTTCGAGCCAGCCAAGTATGGCAAAAGCATAACAGTTATCCGACACATCGTGGCTAGTGGAGGTTCGACCTACAAGCTGAAGAGCGATACTGGCCAAGTTATATCCACAAGCAGAAATGATTTGCTGAAAATGATATTGTACATGAACATTCAAGTGGACAATCCAGTCGTTGTACTGAACCAAGATGCAGCTCGAAGCTTCCTGCGAGAGTGAGTGATTGTGTGGGAGATGTTCATTTCAACAAAAGTCAAAAGCATTTTCGTTGTTTTGCTTTTTTTGTCACAGCACGGACCCAAAGAAACGATTCGAGCTATTCATGAAGGCCACACAGTTGGATGTCATCATTGAAAAGTTGAATGCCTGCAGTGAGCACAACAAGAAAGCCAGAAAGCAGCTGCAATTGCAGATGCAGTTGTCTGAACAACTGAAAAAGTCTGTTGATGAAGCCGAAGAACGAATGCGGTTGTGCAAATCGGTGCAAACACTGAGAGACGACATCAAGCTGTTGAAATGCGAGCAACAATGGATCGGGGTTGTTCAACAAGAGCAGTTCATGCAGGAGGTTAAGGAAACTCTGGATGCCACAGTTGAAAAGCAACGAAAAACTCGAGAGAAAATCCAGAAATTATCGTCAACGGAAAAGGATCTTCGAAACAAGTGCGCTGCATTGCGAACGGAAATTTCCGAATTGAGTGGTTCGATCTCTTCGGAAGAGAAAAAATTGACCGCTTTCCGAAACGAATTCAAATCGAAAAACGAAGAATTTTTAAACGAGGCTAGAGAGCTGAAGACGTTGGAAGGTCGCAAGAACCGCACCGAAACAGAAATCCAGCAATTGAAGCAACATGCAGACAATCAATTGAACCGGTAAATCTGTCGATTTCACTTGAATCTCTCAAAATTATAATATTCACTTGTGTGTTTAGGAATCAAGATGATGTCAAAGCATTGAAGAAGCAGAATCAAGAGAAATTGCTGCAATACCAAGCAGAACGAAAGGCATTGGAGTCTCGAGAGATTGTTGCCAAAAAGGACTTGGAAGTGAGTACTTATCAGCTCTCAATTGACTGAACGCTCTGCTGACTGAACGAATTTTGTTTCAGACGATGGAAAGCACCAGAGTCCATCATGTGGATCAGCTGAAAGATGTGTCGAGAGAGTATGCACCGATAAAAGAAGAAATCACGCGCATCGAACACCAACTTAAGCAGATAAACGTGTCGCCGCGAGAAAATTTGCGTATTTACGGTGATTACATGCCAAAACTGAATGAGGCCATCGATCAATTGTTCAAAAACAAACAATTCTCGGAGAGGCCATTGGGGCCAATTGGAAGCTATGTCGAGGTTATCGACCCAAAGTACCGGCTCTTCGTCGAGGATTCCATCAAAGCGGTGATAAATTCGTTCTTTGTGAGCAATTCGCGCGATCGTTCCACTCTGTCCAAGTTGATTAAGGATCGATTTCCAGCGGCCAGCAACATACCGATCATCACCTCGAAGTTTTTGAAACAGGTGAGTTTGGTCGCTGAGAGTCCAAGAAGGACACAACTGATTGCTTTCATATTTCCTTTCAGACGTACGACGTTAGCGGCAAGTGCGCTCAGGCTGTTCCGGGCACAAAGCTCGTGATGGATTTGATCAAAGTGGAAAATCCAGACATCATGAACTGTTTGATTGATTATTGCAAAATTGATTCAATACTCTTCACAGACAGTCAAGAACGCGCCACCCAATTGACATCGCGACGGGAGAACGTCCCAAACAATTTGCAGAAGATTATCGTTTTAAAGCCGTACACCGAGTTCTATCCGGCGCCGATGTACCGTTCGTATTCCAAACAACCGGCAAGTTCTAAGTTTTTGGCCGTCAGCATGGCCCAGCGAGAGCATTACTTCAGGCAGGAGTTGAATTCTTTGCACTCTAAACGGACTGATTTGGGAGTAAAGATCACTGATTTGAAAGAAAAATTGCTGAAGGATGAAGAGGCAGTCAAACGGGGAAATCAGAAGCTCAACGATTTCGATCAAGAAATCTCATCGCTGAAGAGGAATATCAGTGATTTAGAGAATTTCGACTATCCGGTCGAGGAAGAAACTGCGTTTTTGGTAAGTTCAAAACAATTTCTGCTGTTGAACTGTTCCAAGAGGCTTGCGTTTGTTTTCAGGAAAATGAAATCAAGGAGCGGACCCTCTGCCTGCAAGAAATCGATAGCAAATTGACAGCCGAACGTAGCAAATGCGATGCCTTGAAAGTTGCAATTGCTTCTTTAGAGCAACGAATGAAAGACGTCAAGAGCCAGTACAGAGACGTCGAGAAGAGTATTCGCGAGAAAAACGTGAGTGAATTTGTGGTTGGTTCAGCATTTCATGCCTTAAGATTCATCGATATTTCAGCACGAACTGGATGAACTGAACCAGCAAGTGTCAAGCGGCAGTTCTGATCATCAGAAAAACGAGAAAACACTCCAAGAGCTAGTGACAGCCATCACAAAGCTCAACGTAAGTTATTTGAAGAGTTTATGACGGATTTCGTACTGAACACTCGATTCGGTTTTTTGCAGAAAGAATATGCCGACGCACAGGAAAAACAAGGTCGCCTTGAGAAGACTGCGAAAAAAGTGGGTCCTCGAATTGAACCAACGCACTCTACCGAGGAACTCACATCGAAGATTCGCCAATACGAAACAAGAATCAAGTGAGTGGCGTCTTTCCACCTTGGCGATTGTCAACTTCAATTTGGATTGATTTCAGGACGATTTGCGCTACCAATGATTCGCTGGAGAACATCACCAACGTGCTGAATCAGGCGACGCAGCAATTCGAGCAGAATAAAAAGCTGGTTGAAACCCTGAAGTCCGCACTGCAGATGGTATTCATGTGCACAAGTACTCTTAAAGTCCACCAATGATTCTCCTCAATCTTTCAGCTGACTAATTCAACGAGAAATCGCTTCACCACCGTGAAGAAACTCAAGCAGCACATGTGCTCACAGATTGCCTTCTTTTTTGAGGTGAGTTAACCGTACATAAACGCATTTGAAAACATCGCTCACCCACCCTTTCGATTTCTAGAAAGTGATGAAACTGCGCGGCTACCAAGGATCGCTAACTTTCTCGGTGTCCGAAAAGAAGCTGGAACTGCAAGTGGTGCCTCGCGATACAAACTCCGCAGGCTCTGAGGCCATAAGAAATACCCTATCCGGAGGTGAACGTTCATACACCACGATCGCTCTGCTGATGGCTCTCTGGACTTGTGTGGATCATCCATTTTACTTCCTAGACGAGTACGATGTGTTTACTGTAAGATTGTGGTGAAGCGACGAGCTTCTCTTGAGATAACCGCCAATGTCTCTTTCAGGACCAAGTCAACCGGATGTACATGACAAAGCTGCTGATCAACGAAGCCAACAAGAAATCGTACCAGCAGTACACATTTCTAACGCCGCAAGACACCTCCGACATCGCTGCCTCAGACATTCTGTCTATCCTACATTTGGAGAACCCGGATCGCGGCTGAGCCCATCCCATCCTTCCCTTCTGTTTTACTTTATATTTTCCATTTTGCACCGAAGTGTTATTTTTGTTCCGACAAATTCTGAAATCGTAGAAATAAATAGAAGTATGTTTTGTTTTCATTGAATTTGATTGTTCCCGCGAGAAATCTGCTTGACATCGATATTGCAGGAACAGTAAATGAAATGTCAAATGACATAACAATCGAGCTGTCAAACTCAGTTCGGACATCGGGAGAACAACTTTGAAATCTTGTGATTTTTCAGTGATCTCATCGTTAATTGCCAGTGGCAATATCCCAAAACGGACGATTGAGTTTGGAACAGACAGACGGATCGATAAAGGAGCAACAGCATCTCAACTGTTTCAAGGCATGTCACTGCAATCCACAGCAAAGACAGTTTCAGGTTATGTCAAACGTTTTTAACGCAACAAACCACAATTTTCAGATGTTTTGCCTGCGTTCGGTTGGAAAACAACTGCGAAATGTTAAATATCAACGAATGTTTAGCAGCCAACAGACTATCAAAACGGCGGTGTCGAAAGAGAGTGACGTGAAAGCGATCAGCACCGAAAGGGGGATTTCAGAAAAATCGGCTCCAACAAAATCACGTAAGTCAGTTCCAACAGCATTTTCTCTGATTGACAGCATCGACATTGTGTAACGACTACGTTGTTGCAGAGCTGGTCACCGAGGTGTTCGAAAAACTTAAGGCGATCGACGACGAAGAGGAACTCTACGTGAAGGTTGAAAATGCGGCAAACATAGATGATTTGTTGTCGCTGCTCGAACAGAACGATGTTAAGCGGAAACATGCCCTTAAGGTACCCACCTAGCGACCGAGATGACGGCTGAATATTCAATTGCATATCTTCGACAGGTCGTCTCGCGAATCCACGAATGGAATGAGACACAACCCTTGAATTTGGAGAAATACGAAGGAAGAATTGGCTTCCAGAAGTTGAGTAGCATCATGAAAGACTTTAAGAGCGAAAATGAGAGAATCATCGAGGAATTGGTGATTCAAAATTTGATCAGCGGCACAAGTTCTGCTCCGAACGAACTCGTTTATTCGGAGATACCCAAGTTCATTGTGACATTCTCGTTGCCGCAACTGGTGAAAGCATTCACCAGCTTGGCGGACAAGAAACGCCGAAATCGGATGCTTCTACGACTACTGGCGACCAGCATCACCAACAACACAGATGAACTGACCTTCGATCAATGCACCAATTTGCTGTACGCGATGACTACGCTGAATTACTTTGACATCAATTTGATGTCGTGCATCAAGGCAACGATCCAAAACACTTTCGACAATTCCGCCGAGATTGACCAATGGCGACTTCGCTCGCTAATCACCAGCTATGGATTGTTAAAGTTCCGTGACATCGGTACGAATAGTCGTGAAGGGGTCATAAACTGAGCACTAATCGACACCCTTCCTCACAGATGCCTTGGACAATCTCTCCACCTACATTGTCAACAATGAGAAATACTGCGAGCCGAAGATCATTTCATCGCTGTTTCTGACTCTCGCCAACGTCAACTATCCGACTGTGAATGCAGAGGTTCTCAAAAAAATCGTACCGAAAATCAAGCAAAGTGATTTTCCAAAAGCTTTTCAATGGCTGGACTACGTTTGGGCGTTGACCATCCTGGATTTCGCATCAGCTGAGCATTTCTCGTCAGTTTTGAGGTAATTCAATCCGACTTCCAAGTTGAACGGTTCGAAGAGTTGATCTTTCGAAAATTCGCAGCTCCAACTTCCTGGACACCCTCACCGCTGAAGGTGGATCCGATATCGTGCCAACAATCAAAATGAAATTGCTGAACATCAATGCCGCGGCGAAATTGAAAGATCCGAACAACCAAGCTCTGCCTGCCACCAGTGAGGTGTTTTCCGTATTGATGGCTCATTCGAAAAGTAAAAAGATTTTAGTTAACGGTCTGGCGGATGCACTGAAAGGCCTATTCAATTCTCCAAATCACCTTCGAATGAATGTCGACACGAGAATGGGCTTCGTCATTGGTGAGTGTTGTGTTGGAATCGCAGGAGAGCATCGAATCATGTCATTGTTGTTGCAGATGCTGAATGCGTCTTGGATAAAAAGTTGAATCCGCTGAATGTGGGCGAGACTCATGCGAAAGCTCATCGGATCGCGATCATGGTCCAAGACTTCCATGACACATGCCAGGGCGATGAGAATCAAGTGAATGGAATTACGGCATTGTCCTACAGATTGTTGAAACAGTCTGGATACGATGTGTTGCCGATGCCGTACAACGAATTCAACACATCCGAAAAAATTCTTCGAAGAGTTCAATATTTGCAAGAAAAATTCAATAAAATTGTCAAGAATTGATTCGGTCGCCATTTGTTAGGTTGGTGCTTGAAGCAGCACTAATAAAACCGAATTATAGGAAAAATCTTAAATTCACAAATTTTATTCACAAAATTCTTTCAATTTTAGAGAGGCTTGCCTCCCACGCTATTGCTATGCTGAGAAGGTTATATACGAGAGAAGTGAATGAAAGGGAATGATCGCTGGGACGAAAGAGGGAAATTCACACAAAACAATGGTAAAGTTGATGCTGCTATTGAGCGGTGGCTGGCGGTATGCGTGGCACATCTGGAAAGTCGTATAAATATCGATGCAAAGTCCGGGGTAGATCTCTGATGCTGTCAATTAGCGCTCGTAAGATTGACGAGGATGGTGATGTTGATCCCAAAACTGCATTTCGTTTGGGCAGTGTTGGCAAGATGTGCGATTTAACGTAGTTGAAATCTTTCATTTTCTCGATCACAGCATTTCGCACTTCGATTCGGGCCAATTGTTTCAAAGACAATGGATTGGAAATGACCTTCATCAAATACTCATCACAATTCGTTTGTTGCTTGGTCTCCATTCTTTTTCGAATGGTGTTGATAAGTCGCTGATCATTTAGTACGGCACGAAAGTCCTTGATTCCTGCCAGAACTGGAGAAAAAAAGAACACAAATCTCAGGAGAGTCCTTTTCAGCAGAAGAAACAAATCTCGAGCTTACCAAAGAGTCTCATCAAGTTGACACATTTGGAGTCTCGAGCCAGCACCAAGCAATCCTTAGCCTTGATTGTACTCCCACTGTTGACATTGGCTCCTTCTCTGATCAAAAATTCAGCGAGCAGATTCTTCTCCATCAGCATGGCCAGACACAGGGGAGTTTCGCCCCACTTGTTGAGATTATCAATGTTGACCCCGTTTCGATGCAAGATCTCGAACAACCGTTGGAATTCCTCCTGTGAATGTGACTCTTGCACAGCAATGTGCAATTCTTTCAGAATGTAATCGTTCCGATTCATCGTCGCCCCGTTTGCCAGGAGGAACTCTATTATGTCGGTGTCACGTTCGTTGATGGCCAGCAGAATGGGTGTCCAGCCGATGTAATCGCGCCCATTGACATTCTCCCCAGCGCGTATCAATAGCTTCGTCATATCCGACATTCGATTTCGAATGGTGTAATTCAGCAAGTATTGGCTGGGCAACAGTCGAGCTCCGTGCTTCAGAAGTATTTCCGTCATACGAACATCGTTCACAACGATTGACGTGTACAACGGAGTTAGTCCTTTCTCGTCTTCCAAATTCAATTTTGCACCGCAATGAATCAACCGAACGGCTGCGTCAAACTGTTTGAATGTGATTGCCAGATGCAATGGTGTATGATCGGTCAGCGAGGTCATGTTGATATTGGCTCCAGCATCGCTCAGCAATTGAATCTGAAATGACTCAGAGTCAGAGGATCGCATAATCTGTGAATTCGACCTGAACTTACCACCTCGGAGTTACCGACTTTCGCGGCCAAATGCATAGGTGTCATATGTTCGTTGAAGGTCAGCCGATTCGGATCTGCTTTGTATTTGAGCAGAAGTGATACCATTTTCGGTTGCTGCACGGCCAAATGCAGCGGTGTGTGCCCAGTGTTTGTGGTCATGTCGACAGGTGCCTTGTTGTTAAGCAATAATTGCATGCATTCCAGATTGCCAGTTGTGACCGCATAATGAATGGGTGCCTGTCGAAACGCATCCAAACAATGTGGTTCACGCATGCAAATCGTGTTTGCCAACATTTCGCCTGTCTTTTCGATAACACTCGCATAATATCGATACAAAATGGACCATTCGTCTTCCTTTTCGTCGGGAGCTACGTGGATCTTGCACGTATTCGGATTCTGCGACAATTCATCCTCCCATTGCAGGCCGTCCATCCCGTCTGGGGTCAGCTCCTCCACTAACGGGGCCTCATGTTTCCTGCCCTTCTTCGCCTCACTCACACCGTCGCCATACGTCGCATTACTGGTCCCATAGCCCGAGCTGCTTGAGCATGATGACAACAATAGCGAAAGGATTCGCGGGTAGCCCTTCCAGCAAGCCAATCCCACGGCCGTTCGGCCAATATTTGTGATCCTTGTTGGATTGATGCCTGCGGAGAAATAGGATTGATTGCGTTTTCACTAGAAGCGCCCCTGTCTTCGCTGATTACCTTCGCTCAATAGTTTCCTCGTATTCTCAATGTCGTTGCTCTCAACATATTTGCACAGCAATTCCTCTTTATTGTTCATTTCGATTCTTT
>JANSTV010018337.1:0-16259 GCA_027564135.1 Lestremia cinerea
ATCGTTCACTTCCCTTAACAGCTTTATCTCCAAATTGTCTGCCGAATGGTGTTCCACCCAAACATGCTCCGCTACCGGTAGCGAATAGAATAAATAGCTCGAATTTAAACGGAAATGGTTTCAACTCCCCTAAGAATTCCTATAAGCAAAGAAAAACAAATGGATTTCTAAGTAACTTCCCAGAGTATTTTCCCAGAACTTTTGCTTGAATTGGGTATGAGAATGGAACTATTTGGCTTCCAATAGTTCCATTCTCTTACTTTTCAGAGGTTAATAATGGATTTGGGGATCCAAAATCTTCTTGGGGAAAGCGAGTTCTAAGGGATATTTTAAGATCTGCGAAAAAGCGGGACGGAAGATTATGGACAACAAATTGAACTGGAGATCCTCGCCCACAGTCTTATCTTTCAAATGAAAAAAACTCGGAACCCTTCGCTTTCTCATATTGCTTCTAGAAAAAGAAGAAAAGTCTCCTTCGATGCCAATTGAATAAAATCCACAACTGATTTATTAGAAAGAATTGGAATTCAAGAAACTTTCCTCGATTTTGAATAAATGCTTGTTCGAAATTTCTTCTGCGTTCGTAGCTATAGAATAGCGAGTCCTTGTAATTGATTATTGGTGTGCACTATGCTAGGACTTTATCAATTTGAAGCGTTCCAAATAAATTTAGCTTTTCCATGGTGAAACGCTCACTCGCACATGTCACTGAACAATGGCCCCGATTCCTATCAAATCGTTTTCGCCTTCCTTAGCCCGAGTAGCTTTTAAGTGTCTAAATTTAAAATTTATTTAAAAGAGCTCAAAAACAGGCGGATCAACGTGTGTGCAAAATTTTCATGAATATTCATTGCGACGATTATTGCTTTCGTTGCTCTGACTGTTACTGTGTGACAGCAACAGCTATATGCGATCATTAAATCGAAATGGAATAAGTTTGAATACTACGTATTTACCCAATTGGTATTTTTAGTTGGAAAAATTGATTTAAATTCTATTTCCCAAACATGCTGAATGCGAATAATGGGTTCCCGGGTGAAATTCAATATGTAGTATCAATCGCGGATCAATGTGGAAATGATCAATTTGGAGAATTGAGGCACAATGCAAATATCGAACTGAGGTTGAGTATTCGATTCAGCACTCGTTTGAAAGAGCATAAACACAATCAAACCCTGAGACTGAGACACGTTGAGGATTTTGAGCAAATTTGTTCAGAGTTAAGCGTATTGATTGAGACTTGGATTTCGATCTCTTTTTAAGATTTCTGATCTTTTTCACTCGGGACTCGAGGCGGTGAACGAATAGACATTTGCTTAACGAGATCATTGCGGGTTAAACTTTGTAGCATGCGGCATGACAGATCAACAACACGAAACGAATATACTTGTTTGATGTCATATCATAATCCAAGCCAAATTTTCGGTGATTTTCAAAAATAATTAAAAATATGGACAAAATCGAAAACATAATTTATAATACTCTATTAATTGAGTTTTTTCGTACCTACCATACAGCGTGTGTCATCACAAACTGACCGAAAGTATGGCTTGCCTTACCCTATTATTGACAAACAAACAAAGCTAAAGACATGGATATTTTTCCACTGAAACGCAAATAGTTTTTCTCCGCCGGTTAATGCGAAGTTTGCTTGGACCAGGTGCATCATGATGATGATGCCGATTCGTTCAATCGAAATTTGAACACCTCTTCGGTGTGTTTCATTCGATGTGGTGAAACCTCGGCCGAGATTGCCAAGCGTTCGATCTTCATTGATTTTTCCCGGTTAGATAAACATGTGTACCGGAGCCGCCTCGAGGCGATACCAAAAATAACACAATATTAATTTCAAACGAGTTTGCTTGTGAACAACGATGAGTACAAATGAAGGATGAAAAAAAGAAACATACTAATTCGCAGCGATGACTGATTAATAATAAATCATATAGGATTCGGTGCGGGGTCCACGCGATGGCGTAATTAATTTAAAAATATTTCGAGAATAAACTCGAATTCGCCATTTGGTCCAAAGGAAATGCACAATAAAATTGTTTTTATACCGGACGAGCAAGCCAACGACGTCTCGCCTTCGACTTTTTTCTCGGGTTGTTTTGTTTATCAACTCATGGAAGCTTTTGCGTTTTGTCAATCACAAAGAAATTGTTCTTCTAATTGCGATTTGAAGACCCTTTGAGGCGAATGGAGCAATGCGAATGAGTGCGCGAGCGGTTCACTTCAACTAGTCAATCCGATGGAATTACAATGTTATTGACATTCGACTAGCACGGTATGCCAAATTATAAACCCGGCGCGCATACTCATTGGCATTGCACCATGCGTTTAAAAGGAGCGTCTTTAACTCACAATGAAAAAAAAAACAATTTTGTTTTTTTATTAAATCTAACCGATATATGTATATTTACTCTGCATTCGCGACAATCAATGATGGCGCCCCGAAACCTCTTAAGCATACGTTGAAGCATAGACATGGAAAACTGTCAAATAAAAATTAAGCGGTTCAAAATCACGATTGGACAAAATAAGACAAACTTTCAAAACAGAGACATCAAATGCCCATTGACAAGCGAGTTTTTTGAATTTGTTGGCAACCCCAACTAACCGGGCCGCCGAAAAAGAAATCAAAAATTCCAAAAGAACAAGAAGATTTGAATTTCGAAAAGTGGTCTTTATCAAGGCAAGGCGTGATTTGTTCGCCCGTCGGAATAGACACTTTGCTGAAAACAAAAGAAATTTAAAATGGAAAACGATCTATGATTCGCGGGTCTCCAGTGCAGACATTGGCGACCGCGGCCACCGGCTTCAATAAAACCATTGTTCGTGACGTAAACCTAGAATTATTTTTAAATCGCATCAACGGCGATCAAAGCGCTGACATGGCTTTGAAAAACAATGAATCGCATTAGAACGATGACGATGACGACGACCGCCAAAATGTAAACGCTGAAGGAACGTTCCATTAAATTGTTATTAAATGGCTTCAGATCATCCGTCAATCAATCAACATGTGAATTTCTTTGAGAGAAATCGAAATACAAGCCAGAAAATGTGTTAATTTTCGGGAAGTCGAAAGGAAAAATTATAAAATCGGTGAAGAAATCATTTGGGCGTGTGCCGTAATAAGTTTCAGTGCGTGATGTTTGTGGTAAATGGACGAAAAGTGTGTGCCAGTGAAACAAAACTAACGGAAAAGCATTATTTTGTGACGAACGCAACGGGTGAAACTAGCAATCGAGCAGCATGTTGGATTTACAAAGACACGCCGATTGCCTCATTTGCGAGGAACACATCAACGCACCGACATCCTTATCATCAGTGACGCCATGGACTGGCATGAAGTACGCGTGCGAGAAAGTCTTCCAGGCCTATGGCAAGGTCTTCGACCAGCAGGAATTGTGCGCAATAATTGTTAGGTATTTGAAGAGAGGCATGGGCAATTTTAATCTTGATTTTGTTCCGAGCAGAAGAGTACATTGACACTCACACTGCCAAACAGCTATTTGAAAATTTCTTTATGTGACGCACAACTTCTTGTTGTTCTTGTTGCTTGCCCCAAATCACGGCGCTAACCTTTCGTCGCATTAATTTCTGTTGGGAGGGCAAAACCACCTTTGTTACGTGCCAGACAATTTAACAAGCGAATGTCATGTGCATTTGAGCATTGTCGCTGCTGTCGAACATGATGACATCATCAAAACGTCGACGAGGCGAGATCTGTGACAAACTCCAATGATTTTTATGAGCCATTTGCGCCTGCAAGGAAAATTATGCGTAAATATAAAGCTGGCAAAGTACCAAAGATGCGATAAAGAACAACGATTTTGTGAAATGACATCCAGAACCGCCATTTCATTCGAAGCTCATTTCAAGCGATATTTTATTGTTTGTTTATTAATCGTCTACTTCTTGCATACACTTTTTGTTTGGATTTCAACTTGAAATTTTCAAGCAATTAAGCGATTAGCCATTGTTAGCCATCACTGAACAACTCGGTCCATAATTGCACGGAATGGAGGGCAAAACTGTTTTGTGTGCTTTGAAACGCCTATAAATACAGGCGTTTTTAGTGCATTCGTGAATCGGAACTAAATGCTTAAGTAGCTTTGCTGAACGATGGCGCTCGCAAGCGAAAAATAATTTATGAAAAAGAAAGCACATGTCGAACAGCTTTTTTGTCATTTCGCTTTGTGCTAGTGAATAACAATTGAAACGAGGCACACAACCACAGCGGACAATTAATGCAAACACAGTAAGCCCTGTATGAGTCGACCATTTCCAACCTAAAGTAGACTTTTCGCTTCTTATGCGCTAAATACAAAGTATGTCGAGCATACTCAAATTGATAGTCGAAAAGCCACCCTCTATTTTCAAAGGAGGTGAGGAGAACCAAAAATGTGAGCCAGGAAAAACAAAATAAAATGAACGTTTGGAATAATTTAAAAAATTTCTATGCTATGTATTGGACACTTTTTGGTTGGAATTTTCCTTCAGGGTGTTTTCGTCCCGTGAGCAACAATGGACGTATAATCCTAAAGCATATTCTCTGTTTTCAGGACTGATTCCGCTTACTATCCAACATTATCGCCACCACACTCCAATCGCGGTTCTTAAATGACCGAACTCTGGCTATTTTGGTGGAGAACTCGCTGAACTGATATGCTCGTAATGAAATGGCGCTGGGTTAGTGGCGGGATTGCGAAGCTACTGCGGAATATTAATATTTACTGGTTCCTCACTAAGTAGAACAGAGAATAGAAAAACACCGACTCTATCGATTTTTTTCAATTGTCAGGTTGTCGGCTATGTTGAGTCAACATTGTTGACTTTTCCATATATCGATTTAGTTAATTTGCGTTCCGAAACAACCCCCATGCTACATAAATTACTGCTAGCTTGAATATTCAACATTTGAAATGTCTGTTTCCCATACCGATTAGTCACGACTGAATTCTGCATGGAATTCTGTGATGCGATTATTTGGTTAATTGGATGTTTCGGTAGCGCGCAATGATTTCTTAAAGTTCATGGTCTTCGGAGTGGTGTTGCCATTTTGCCGGATTTGAATGCCATTCTACTTCATTTTTGAGTTTGTTTACTTTTTTGTCTTTCTATCTCTGTTTGTTTGGATGACATATCTTGAACCGATTTTCTTGCGTTTGTTTTTGTTTTTAGAGCAATTTACAGCGAACGAACTTGGTCAAAAAAAACCACACTCAATGTCCAAAAAAAAAAAAAAATCGTTTCAAGTTCGAACTGATCTGTGGATGGTCGACAAAGCCACACTGACGAGTTTTAAAAGACGAAATCAGTTTCGGATTTTCGCTCCTTCTGTGATTCGAGTTACGACAGTTCGGTTCTGTCTCGTTTTGAGTGCCTTCAATCAACCAAAATTCGAATATCAAAAGTAACGGTCTTCAACCGTTGTTTTCGAAAAGTTTTTTCGAACAAAATTTTGTCTCTGATAGATGTTTCTGTTTTTAATTTATGTTAAAATTCAAATGATTTTTGCTATTGGGCTTTTTCCGTTGGAAATTCTCCTTCAGTCCATGAACCTGACCAACATTTTTCGAAAATTCCCTCAAAGATATATCAAGATTCTCGGGGAACTAAGATGCCTCAGTCATGACTGGATAGTACTCTAAAAACCACGGACACTAAAGAAAAGTCTCAGCTTTGTGGGTCAAACGGGTCCTGAGTTAAGCTCCAGCTCGTTTTCCGGGTTCCAACTCCCCTGGAAGGTTTTGTAGCGGCCGAAGAGGCAGAAGTCTGGGATTTCTATCTGCATCTTGGCTAGGCAAAAATAATTGTTCATTTCGGTTAAATGGTTCTGGAATTATGCCTTGAATCCTGATCCCGGATTGGATGAACCAGAAAAACTCTGGAACCATTCGATGGATTTCAAAATTTCTTTTTGCCCTGAGACTGTCTTGTCGAGAAGGAGATGGGAATTACAAACTTTTCCCCCTCCAACCCCACCCGCCTCCACTAGGAGGGTTGGAGTCTCAAATATTCTCAATTCTCAAATAATATTCGTTCGATTTCGACATGCGATAGAATATGCAAAAAGGAATTTCAGTGGCAATATAGTTGTCGGCTTGTTTTCCTTTCATTCAGAACCAGTATTTGATTTGTTTTTATTGTTTACTTGCAGAAAAACCTGTCAGGCATGTAAGTGCCCACGCGACACACATGCTGTGTACCAGGAACAGGTGACTTCGGTGCGAGAGCGATTGGGTTTTAAGCCAGAAACGCACTTGTCAAAGATCGATGCACGACAAATGGGTTTCACGTGGGTGCCTCCCGGCCTGATGACTTCACAGGTAAGGTTTCTCGGGACCGGTCCTCTTGGCAGGAATCAGGACTTATTGGATACATCGTCTTAGATTCAGCGATATTTTGAAGCTTTGCCATCGGAAAAAGTGCCTATAATCGATTCAACGGGTGAGCGCCATATGGAGAAGCAATTATCGTTGCAATTGCCGAAGCAAGACTTAGCCTTGGCGTACTGCCACCACGTCGAGCCTCAAAATGAATCATCCTATGAGGATTTTGTGGCCGGACGCAATGAACTTGCTCTGGACATTGGCTACGTCAAAGATGCTACGTATTTGACAAAATGTGTTGAATGCGAGAGCAAAATATTTCAAGGTGATTTGACTGTGATGGCTCCGAAGTTCCGGGATCAAGTGAGTGCACATCCTTTCTTTCAGCTCTCAATCTCAATGAGAACGTATTGCTTTCCAGATGTTATGGCATCCTCGATGCTTTAAATGTTCGACCTGTGATGAACTCTTAGTGGATCTGACGTACTGTATTCACGATGACAAAATCTATTGCGAGCGACATTATGCTGAACTGTTGAAACCACGCTGTAATGCCTGCGATGAGGTGAGTGGAATATAATAATTTTTTTTCTCAAATATCGCGGATGCAGCTAGATGCGCGTTTTTGCTTTAATTTTATTTGAATGAAATGTTTGGGAACGAAGCTGAAGGTGTGGAATTGGTTGGCGTTTGACAGTAGAATACATCGCAACGAAAGACAAGAAATCTGCTATGTTGTATAATATCGGTGAAAATGCCGTCATCGGCCAGATAAAAACCGTTCCGCTCGGAGCAGAAATATTAAACTGAAGGTTAGATGCATTAGCAATGTTACATGAAACGGAATGATAAGAACAAAAAGGTGAGGCTTCCCGTACCATCCGCGACGTTCGAAAGCATTGTATTTCCGACATATCAATTCTGTTTAATGCTTTCTTCCTCGTATCTACCAATCAACGTTCTTGCTATCTCTCGCTATGAGCTCGAAGCACTGTTCGACGATTCGCTTGAAAACCGAAAATCGTTTTTTTTTTGTTTGATTTCCTTGGAAATTCCTGCCAGTGAATTTGTATTTCTATCATCGCAATCACTCGTTCAGATCGATTAACAATTTTGCCTTTACTTTCACTGATTAATGCCAGTGCCTTGACAGCAGCTATCATTATCATCTGATTTTCTGCAAATGGTCATTTAGACCATTGATTTCTCATTCATCGCCTAGTGCTTGATTATTGCTCGGAACTGCCAAGGTTGAAGCATTCATCATCAATATCCGGCAGTCCAAATAGTTCTGCTAACCGAAGGTGCGTTCGAATTGAGTCAACTCACCTCGGATTGGCCACGTTCACCTCACTACGGTTAGATGTGGTTGAAGACCATTTTCTCACAAATCGAAAATAATAGGGCAAATCGCAACATAAACTGGCGGATAATAGGTGATACGAGTCTACTCAGCCCGTTGCTCGAAAATTGAATTGAGTCCGACCCCCCCGATTATAGTATATGTATATGTATGTGTGCATTATATATACATCTTTTGGCTATAATTGTTCGTTCACATTTAGAGTTGACTTCATCCTCGTCAACTCGAATCAGCGACACCATCAGCTGCGAGCAATCATCTTCGCCTTGTCATCTTCCTCCATCAACTAGAGTTCCTTTTTGTGTGTTTGCCTTCATCGTGCCATTCACAAGCCATTTAGTTTTATTGTATTGCATTCAGTCAACCAATTTAGTTTTTTATGTCGCATTGACGGTATCATCGTTGCTGCCATAATCATCGTCATAGTCATCGTCATTGCCACGCCGTGATATTGTCGATTGTTGATTTTCTTTTCTTTGGACATTTTCACTCGCACCGGCCATCGACGTCGTACAAATTCCAAAATCATTCCTCGTTTCGAAATCGTCAATCGCGGTTGTCGCGAGTGCATTGCCGGACTTTCGCCGGTGGACTTGCACAGGGTCGATTTGACAGCGCATTCCTTCTCTTGTAAGTCAATTGCTGTATTTGTTGTAGTCGTTTTTATAGTATACCGGATTGCAGTCATGAAAACCGGATAGGTGTCTTCCGCTTTTGATTTTTCAATTGGCAATAGGAACGTTCTGACGACGTTCATTATCAATATGGAAAATGCTTGCAACCAAAACGGCATTAAAGAGCTCGGCCTTCGCTCTTAATTTCGATGAATGACTGAGCATTGAGCACGACGTCACCCAAAAACGGTCCTGCATTCAACCTAAAAAAATCGAGAATGAAAAAGAATCTGCTCCTGTTTTCAGAAGGTCAAATACAATTATTTTTAGGTGCGTTCAAGAATGATGCGAACACTGAGGCGGCCCCAATTGTCGACGATACAGTGTTCGCATCATTGTTGAACGCACTAGACGACTGTATTGAAAATTCGTTGTAAAAATAAATAGCTTACCTGAGAGGATAACAGCAGCAGCAGCAAAATTAACAACAGAAACGACGGCGAAAATAAAAAAGGCAGCAACAACAGCATAGTGATGAATCACTATGATGGAAGATTTAGAGATGACGAATGACTACGAAATTGGATTGGGAAAACGGTCCGAGCCGAATCAGCGTTTAGAAGAAGCGAGTGCCAGTTTTGAGCTACACTTTTGTTCAACCATTTGATCTGAAATGTTTTGATGTTCAACTCCTTGTCCACCTCGCGGTATTTGACGACGATGGTTTTTTGACGGTAATGGTCATTCATCCAAATCATTGTACTCTATCTCTCATTGCTTCTCTCTGTCTTGTCGTCGTTGTTGATATCGTTGCGGTTGTTATTCACCACATTGGTGGTTGTTTTCAAATACGATATTCATTAAATTTAGAAGTCGATCCGCAAATAAACACAATTTCGCGCATTTCAAGTCTTTGATTTGTCTTTCTTGCTTTTCGCTCTTTTTATTCGTTTTGTTTTTGTCGAATTAATTATATATTTGTTTATTGTGTCGATTACCGATTGTCGCTATTGATTTTGATTAAATTTGATTGTCGAATCGATTCGACGGGCGATTCGTGATTGCGCCTCTATCCCCGCATTTAACGTCAACAAGGACATTGGACATTGCAGTTTTCGTGATGAGAAATGAGTTCGTGCGAAATTTGTGTCAAATGTGATGTAAGTTTGATGGTGAATTGATTGAATCGTGTGCGGTGAAAAATATTGAAACTGTTGGATATTTTTTGTTTATGATGCGACCAACATCATGTGAGCAGAGCGGCTGACCGTGCAGAAAATGGGTTTGATACTTTCGGTGTTGTTGAGTTACGTGGGTGCGGTTGAGCTAGCTTTCATCTTACGGGACATTGTTCATCAAGTGAGCTTGCATCAACAAAGGCTAAGTCAACTTAGTCCAGAAGATGAAAACGAATTGTGTAAAATACAAAGAAATCTGCGCGAATCAATAGCGGAGGCTCACGCCCAAAGCAGTGACAATGAGAGCGGCATGCAGTGTATGCAAGATGGCATTCAATACCAGGATGGCTATCGCGTGGAGGATTCCAGCAATGATATCCACGACAGTTGGATGCATATGAGGTCGTCTCTGAGCGAACAGTCAAACTCAAGGTCACCGTTACCCGCCTACCCATCGAACCAAACAATTGAAGCAAACGTGACAAAAATCAGCGAGGAAACCGTGAATAAGATTGTCACCAAATCTCCATCGCCACCAGCAGTTGCGGTCGACGGGAAGCGGACGACGATAACCATTAAGAGTCCAGAGCTTAATGAACGAACGAACGACAGTGACACCGATTGCCCGGGTCTGTATCCGCAGATTTCGGAGGAATCATCATCCAATGAGCCACTGAGCGATCATCAGTCGTCCGTTTCGACGGAAATGCCCGATATGCATTTCAACGACTATTCGGAAGAATACTTGCGGTCTCTGGACGGCATTAAATTTCGACCGTTGGCACGTGACGATGGTACTCGGCGTCGCAAGGCGTTTAAGAAATTTAACTCCAGTCCCAGTTCGACGGAACGACGTCAATCTCGCGAGGAGGAACTGAAAGCTTTCACGTCATTAGAGGAACAGGAATTCGAGGTGATTCGTAATACCGAATTCATACCGATTCAATACTCAAGTGAACCGACCATGGCGACAAAACGGCATCCTAGACAACACAAGCGAAGCCCTGGCCAAGATACACGTCGACAACGACACAGCAGCAACGAATCTCAAAGCGGCAGTCCCGATTTGATGGACGGAGAAAAGGCCAACGAGAATCCTTGGGGAGAAATCAAGCCCGACCGGCTTTTGCACGACGATGAATTGTGGAAGCGGGAACGAGCGATGTCGATTCCAGAGAGTGACGATAACGATTGGACACCGACTAAGGTGGGATCGTCGATATTAAATGTGTTACGGGAAGCGGATGCCGCTCGATCGCACAGCCCAGTCGGAGAGAAGAAACCGAAAATGTCTTTGTTTGAAAAGGCCTCAGATGTAGAACACAAGCGAGCTTTGGATGTTTTGAAAGCACAGAGTTCGTCAGAAAGTGTGAGTTGGGTATTCGAAGTGGATCAGATTGGAAGAAAATAAATCTGTTTCAATTCGCAGGCAGACGAACCCTTGGAAAAATCAAGAAACGAACGAGAAGATGAAAACGATAATGTAAGTAACGGTCTTGAAGCTTGTAGACCCCGAACGGCTGATTTGTGTGAGCTTTCGATTACCGCTGATGATATTGCACACGCTGGCAAAGTTTTAACCTTTCTTCCCACTTCTCAAACCAACCCTGCTCATAAAACAACCGCTGCATCTGCGCAGACTAAGACTACGTTTTTACAAACCAGACACGCTGCTAGTACGTTAGACGAACCGTCCACTTACGATCAGAAAATTCAAGAATTTGTGGATTACATTGAAACGCTGGATGTTGTGAACACTGAGAATGTATCGCATCAGAGCAACGGCGATCTGAAATTGAGAGAGGTGGAGATCGACCGATTGAACTGCTCAATGAATGTCATCGAAAAGAACGTCGTCCCTCTGGAAGCGACAAAGACAGCAATTCAGCAATTCCAGAGTGCCGAACGTGGATTTCAGATTAATGCGGGGTCGGTTCAGACGAAAGCAGTTAGCTTACAAATGACCCCTCAAGTGAAAAATAACATTTTTGATCAATCGACTGATTTGAGGAGTCGGTCTAAATCACCGTCGATCACAGTAAATGATTCGAATGAATTTTCTAACGCAGCGACATCGGAGCTTGGAAAATCTGTGGAGCGACTCGCTAGCCCGGATGTGAGCCGTTGCAAGGAGTACCTATCATTGACCCGGAGGTCCGAGTCAATCGATCGCAGGCATAGCAGGACACATCGTTACCGCTCGCCAAGTTCGGTGAGCATATCACGCGATGGCAGCTCGATGTGTCCGATGCGTGAAAACAGTTGGTTGTCGACAGAGTCGATTCGACAGTTCGACCGATCGCTGTCGAATTTCACTGAGTTGGAGTACATCAAAGGCCGTGATGACTGGCGTAATATTCACGCATGTGACATTCGGAACGAAATCGAGAGTGATGAATATCATCACTACAGACGCTTTAGCGAAACAGCCGAGACTCTCGAGAACATTCGAGGTCGAGATGACTGGCTACGCAGCGAAGAGGAGAACATCAGTTCAACACTACCATGCGCCTCCGAACCGTACCACCGATTCGCCATTCAAGATCAGATTGACAGTGATGAGTACCACCACAATCGGAGACTCAGTGAGATTTTGACGTACGCACGGGAGCTAAATCCGCGGTTTTTGACACACGGCTCGGCGAGAAATGGCCGAGAGCGATCACCGTACAAAGTGCTCAATGTCGATATCGACAAGGAGGAATTTCTCCAGCGATACTGTTGGAAAACTAGCGACGATGCTGCGCACGATTTTGCTCGACGACAGCGCACCACATCGAGTCAAGTGTATGAAAGCGGTCCTCCTACTCCTACAGATCAAATCATTTGGGTGACCGATGGGCACAAATCTAGGAGCAAGTCGCCGGCAGAGGGCGATGAAATCAATGTGGAAACTATTATGGAAGTTGTTAACGTGATGGATTTGGTAAGTGAACTTGAGAGCGAGCCAGCGTCCGTATCAGCAAAAATGTTTGAGGTCAATGAGTTTATAGGCGCCGAGAAAATCGAGCAAATTCAATACGACAACGTGAACAATGACGTGCAAAACGATTACGAAATCGTTGTATTGGGCATGAGTCGAGCAGAGTACCAAGAACCATTTATTATGCGTAGCGACCTTGAAGCTGCTGCTCGAGAATCAGCCAATGTGTCTTCGAGTGATGTCAACACGACCAGCATCAACATTGACCGATCAAACTACATCATTGGAAGTGAGACCGCTGTGAATCCAGTTGAAGCCAAGGAATTCATTAGAGATGTAGGTCAGAACAGCAGTGAGAGTTCCGTTCGAGGAGATTCTTCCAACGTTCAAAGTGAGAAATTCAAGAAGAAAAAGAAGGAAAGATTGGAGAAAGATTCAGATGATTCCATCAGAGATTCAATTGTGAATCCGATGAGGGAAGTGGGCGGCGGAGGCCATAATATTGCAAAAAAGAACACATCTCCAGTTGACGGTGTGAGAAAGCCAGGATCAATTGTTGCCGCAAACAGCGCCGCCACTTCCAAAGCGAATGAAACCGCTACTACGACTCCCACGGATAATACAAAAAGCAAACGACGCCAGAGCGACATGGATCTGGTGAGAGACAGCAGCATGTTTGACTACTTTCACAAATGATTTCGCAAATGGGAATGGCTAGATGCTTCCCGCTAATTTGATTTTTTTTTCTTTTTATTTTGACTTTTGTGCCATGAACTCCAATCATATCTTTATTCTGTTTCATTTTAGGAAAAGCTCATTAGACCATAAGTCATTCAGAACATGCAGACCATTCTCAAATCGAGTCACTTTAACCATAAGTACACTTGCAGTCATGTGAAAGAGAACCTGTGAAATAAATTAGACAATTGATTTTTAATCTTCCAATGACGGCGCATTGATGCTCTGTTTGTTTTATTTCATTGTGTGTGAGTGTGGTTTAAGCTCCCTCGAATTCATTGTTCATCATCGAGCAGACGCGATACTCGCGAATTGGCCAATCGGATACATCCAAATCCGTGCGACAGTGATTTTGCGTGAACTTGTAGGCATTGGGTCAACCAACGTTCGAACCTTCAGAGCGTTCATGTAAAATGAATGATTGCATGCTTTGAATGTATAAAGACTCGGGTGTATCCGACTGGCCTCTGACTGTTCAACAACCGTAACCGCAATCGCAATCGAAATTTCGAATTCATCAAAATCTGGAAAATTATCAGCATTCAATTCGGGACGTGGGCAACAAAAGGCGGCAATAAACTGTGTCTCTACGAGATCCCTTTCCCATTCATTTGCTTTTGTACAGTGGACTCGCGCTATTCATATGAAAGACTCGAGACTACTGCGAATTTTGATCGCCCGGGTGAATTGACGCCGCTGGCAGAGCGAATGACGTCAGTTCATACGTGGGAAAGCTTCAGCACAAGTAGATTTTTCAGCGTTTTTCCCATCTTCGATTTCCGAGCCAAAATGTGTATTAGATTTTTAGAAGTTACTCTATCTGAGAGACAGTTGGTTGTATAAAAACGAGCTGGATGTTTCCCAATTAACCATAGGTAAGGAGAATTCTTTCGAGAAATCCTTTCTGCGGGAAAATACATTGACTTTCGATGCAGCCGAATGATTGGTGCTAACTCGCCATGACCTGCGTTGTGCATAGAAATATCCATTGATGGGACAGAAAAAAACGGCGAGCCGCCAAATGCTTCACCTAGGAAACATATGAGATTGCTCGACAAAATAGACGAAAATAGCAGATCGCATGAGAAACAACCGCACCACGATGAATCATCGCTTTCGGCAATGTCGCTGTATCGCCACCTTCATGAGGCCTCACAGCCGCCCGCAGCACGCATCTCGCAAACAACACCAACTCGTCTCTTTAGCGAGCACGGCCCACGATGTCTTCAATCTAAATTTAGCCGATCGTATGGCCGAGTGTTTTCTAAAATATTCTACATGTTTCACATTTCGATGCACAATAATTTTTTGCTGTCCGACGGAATTAATGGTTCCTACAACACGTCTGGCACACGGGATGATGACTCCTTCGACGAATTCTATGCGAGGCATCTTTCGATTGCGTAATCATCTTTAGTCGATTGGATTTGATTTTTGATGGTCAGATTCCGGCGAGTAAATAGACAACCTTAATTGGTTGACGGCTATCCAAAGTGCCACACGTGCTCCGTCTTTGACATAGTTTAGTGGAAAAGACCCATTGCGAGGTAATGTCGACAGCTAGGCGGAGGACGGATCTTCATTGCCTTACGACATTCGATGCGAAAAGCAACGAGTAACGGACCGGATTTATTTTTAACTACACTGAATGCATGCGCTTGCATTGCAGAGTGGTTGCGTGTCGGACCGAATCGGTGAAACATATGACGTATTGATGTCATCGCCGGAATGCCATGCGTTCGCTCGGGACGGCGCAAAAGAAAAAAAGAACACCGAAAACCGTTTGTGCACACGACTCGCAACTCCTTCATATTCCCATTTGCTTTTCGCCAATTGCCGATCGCCAATCGTTCCATATCGTTGGGTCAGCAACATCGCACAGCCGTGTGTGTCGATTGCCCGACTGGCCATTTGGCTGCCACAACCGATTCGAACTGATTTATTGTTGCAGATCGGTTGCACATAAAACATCTGACGTTTTCGGTGCTGACCCAACGATTAGTGACGATGACGATCGACAATTGGCTAAAGAGCAAATGGGAATATGAAGGAGTTTCGGGTCGTGTGCACAAACACCGTAGAAATGGTTCGAGATGATTATTTTTACGAGAGATGAATCGCCGTGTACACGTTGTGTGGCAAGCACGTAGTTCGTCTGTTGAAATGAACTCCCCGAAATCGACTCTCGTGCACATTCATAGCTAGTTGCTCACACAAAATTATGCCATTTATAAATAAAAATGAATGAAAAGAATGATTGCTTCGTCATCCAAGAGAAATTGGTTTCTTCTTCTTCTTCTTGTTTCTTTCGTCCGTTGGGCGTGCAAAATGCGTCGCACTGTGTTTTTCTTTTCCCGTGTGGAAAACACGGTGTTGCTTCAAAGTCTAAAAATATGTTCTATGTTGAGGCATTCGACGATTTTTATGATGTTGTTGTTATGACGTGTGGCGATGTTTGAACATGAAGAACCGAACGCGAGCTCTGATTCAAATGCGGGTTTGCGCACAAAGCAGCAGATTGGTCGTGTGATCCCTACCACCGACGGCAATACGGCCGACGTAGTCATAATTCTGGAATATTTTTTGGGGAATTTTCGCTAATTCGGTGCAAATGAATGCCAGTTGATGTGGTGCCGTTGAATTGATCGTGTTCGCGTGCGTGTTTTTTGACTTAGAAATCGTCGCTCTTGTTCGAATATACCGCCGTGCGTGTGTGCGTCGAATTTGATTAAGTCATTCATACAAATTTTTTTTAACCGTCCAAAAAGAGTAGCATAAATATACCGTTGAAATGGCCGACGTAGACGTCTTGCACACCATAACCGAAACAAAGAAAACGCGCAAAGTGAAAAAAACAACGAAAAGACGGGAATCAGCTGATCAGGGATCGGAAATAACGATCACGGAAATCGATCAAACCACCACCGAAACCGACAACAAGGAGGGGTACGTGCGGATCTCATCACGAATGTCACGCATTCAATATTTTCCGGTCATCCTGCAAAAAATAACCTGACGCGCGCGCGCATGTGTGTGTGTGTGTGTGTGTGTGTGTGTGTGTGTGTGTGTGTGTGTGTGTGTGTGTGTGTGTGTGTGTGTGTG
>JANSTV010018448.1:0-16257 GCA_027564135.1 Lestremia cinerea
CTTGTCTTGTTACATCGCATGAGCCATTAAATGTTTATGTAACATTGTTATCGGCTATTATGACGGTTATGCAAGCTGGAATTATTTATTTCAGTTTGTGTTTTGGTCGAACGGAACGAAAAAAAAGCCAGAAGAAGAAAACAAGAAGCAGTTGAACAAGACGAAGGTGACTGTATAAGTATGACCCAAATGGCTATCCGAGTGGCTGCAAACCCAACGGGAAACGCATGCAGAGCAAGAAGAAGGAAAATAAGAATAGAAAACGAAAGAAAATATAAAATTCAATCAAGCATTCACATTTCAACACCATTTACCAATTCATTCAGCCACATTCTAGACGACTCTGAATCAAATCAACAGTAATAAATAACCAAGTTGGTCGCAACGACGAGAGAAAAAACACAAAAATTTATGCGCAATAATTTTTCGTCCAAGAGCGAGACCGTGAATTTGCGAGCCTTTTGCTCTGAGAGCTGAATTGTAATAATATTCACCGGGAAAAACAAATTATCAAATTCATTTATGGAAAACGGAGAAGGCGCAGTTTTTGTTGAAACCTCCCCATTCAGACTTAGGGCTAGACGGGAACAAGTGAAAATGAGAATGAAGCAATTGCAATACTCACACACCAACAACAACAACAACAACAACAACAACAAATAGCATCCAGCCCAAACAAGAGAGTCGAATGCGCCGATAAATGAAAAAACCAACAACGACGCGAAATTGCAATGTTTTATTACAATTAATTATGAATTATGTTCATTGTTTGGTATAATTACTGAGCGCATGGTAATGGCAGTGGCAGTAAGGATTGTGGAAATGTAAGGCTTTTGATAACGAACCATAGAGTTATGGTTTGCCGAGCATTCTACACCCGAACCGAACGTTCCAACATCAGCTCAAAATGAACGAAACGATAAGGACGAAGATGGCGACGATACCCGAATAGAAATGGAATCTACGGAGAGTTAAACAGTGTGGGAGAGTGGAAGAGAGAGTGTATGTGTGAGAGAGGGATGAGAGATAGAAACAGAAAAAACACACCAGAGATTGCAATGCAGAGTATTTTCCATATGCTGCAATGAGCGTAGGCCATAAAGAAGATGCTAAATTATGCATGCGAGCATACAAAGCGGGGTCCTGGCTGTGTGTGTGACTGTGTGAGTGTGTATGTGTGTTTCAGAAGAAGAGCCCGCTCTGCCATAGGTAATTAAGAGGATGTTGCTGTAAGTTTAAAAACATTTAATGCACTTGCTTTATTTGTCAATTTCTTTGAAGGGGGAGGAGAAAGGTGATAGGGTTGAGATATAAGATTCGACGATTTCGCTCTTCTGACTTCCGCCATGTCTGGCATTCCACTAATGACATTTCGGAGAAATTTCCCGAGACGTTATGCCCGGCATTTCTTAATACCTGGTGCGATGTTGATGCTGACACTGACTTTGATGTCATCGTCCCTTATTACTGCTCCATTCAACGTTGACATTTCAATGGTTGAACGGTGTTGCAGTGACTTCGTCATTGAGTCAATTAGATTTCCCTTCGAAGAAAATATTTTTCCGGCCAAGAAGTAACCAAAAGATGACGACAAAAACTTCTTTGGAAAATAAACTTGCAAAACGGAAATGGCAGTCACTTGCATTTTGCAGAGCGAATGTGACGCAAATGATTTTCTAATGAGATTTTCAAAATTGGAAAATTTCATTTTCCGAAGAAATGACAGGAAATACGATTGAAGCTGAGACGAATTTCTGTAAATCGAATGCAATTGCAATTTCCATTCAGCGATACAGACTTTGAATTGACGTAACTGTAGTTGCTCTCACCTGTTCTGCTTAAATTGAATAATGCTCCTTGGAGAATTCCCTTTTGAGAGTCTCTAATTAGATAAAATATTCAATTCCAGACAAAATAAATACATGAAATCACAATGCAACGCTAACGATTATCATTCGATAAATCTGCATCATTTAAAAATTCTTTTGAAAAATATATCGAAATTTTCAATTGTCGATTGTTGTTTCGTTTCGCCGATCAATTTTCGTCTCGCTTTCAAATGACTGCCTCATAGATTCAAGTGAGATCAGAATAAGCGGATGAATGAAAAATGATTCAACAGTATCGATTATCATTGAAATGATAATGCCTGAAGAGACGGATTTTGCAGTCATTGATAATGATTTGTCTAAATATTGATGGGCGTCGGAGACGACATTGTGTATCTGAGCGAAACAGTGCGGCTCAACAGAGTGTAATCCCATCTCGAAATCATTGTCATTCTGTTTGATCGATGCAAAAGCTTAAGTAGCCCGTCCGGGGTAACACACGCATACACACACATACACATCAACACACATACACACACACTTCAATGTGGTCAACGGGAAACTCAAAGGCTATTCAATTGTCAATTCGGTCGACTCGGGCATTCATTTTCCTTTGAAAATCACTAGCTAGACAGAGGATGCGTTAATGTTTCATGTGATTTCTATTAGTCTGCTTCGATGATTGAAACAATGTTTTGATTGGCCAATTTTCTGCTCGACAACATCAATAACAACCACAAACAGCAGCAAAAGCAATAACAATCAGCGCCACCGGTTAAATCATACACTTCTGGTTACCGCACAGCCACACTTGGCCACAGTCACACACACACATGCTCCCACACACCTACACAAATATGTCAATACCGCAAACCATTCACCAAACTGACACATTCGTTTGTGGCACCAAAAACATACTCTCGACTTGATGGCATCGTGCGGCGTCCACACTTTTCACTTCAAGTTTCTCATTCATTTGAATCATCTCGTTGCGTAGTGCTTGTCTCGTTGTCTATTTTTAATATATCCTCCTTTTTCTCAGCCATTCCACTCGAAATCAATTTGATGAAGATGAATTGTACAGACGAGAGCTAGTAAAACGATTGCCCTTGACTAGAATCTGTACACCATTCAAGTAACTGCAATTCACATACCATTCTGGTTCACTGAAACAATTGCCAATGCAAAACGACAAAACGACAAAACGACAAAACAATTCACGAAGAATCAACCCGAAATACAAGCGATTCGAAATAAAAGAGAAGAAATTTTCACAATTTTCCATGACAATTCGAATGGGGCGCTCGCTTTCCAAGTGAAAAAACGAAACACAACAACAACAACAAACCATCAACTAAATCAAGGAGTTTATTCTCATGATGGCGCTTATCCGATTTTGTAGCAAACAAAATGTTTATTTATTTTCATCATCATGTTCTTTTTCAATTGACTTGATTTTATTTTTTTTTGTTTATTTCGCATTTCTTTTGTTCCATTCGGCGAAATAAATCGTCGTTGCTCGTCGTCATTGTCGTCGTCGCTCTCGGCTAGCTAGTGTACTGTGTGTATGTTGTCGTTGTGTGTAGTCATTGTGTTTGTCAACAAAACGCATGTCATTTTGAGCAAACGACATTCTCGCATCCTCCCAGGCGTACACAGAGAACACCAAAAGCACAGAAAGCAAGAAAAATAAGAAGAAGAAAAAGAAACGCTAATGCAAATACTTCGTATGTAAATTATTTGCTCGATTTAATAGATTTAGTCATTCGATGGCTCAGACGATTTGCTTTGCTGAAAGAATTCCTCGGCAATTCATGAAATTGAAATGAATGTCGATCACGATTGCTTGAATGTGTATCGTCATTTGGACAAAGTGCAAGAATTGAGGGATCGGCGACATCGGGACGAAATCGAGGGAATCCCATGAGTAATTTGACAACACCTTGCCATTCACCGAGTCCCGTTCCATTCCCGTTATTCGAGCTTTGAAATCTCTGGCTATTTCCATCATATCGCAAAGGATGAATTAATAATCACGAGAATTGTCTCGCTCCGAGCTGTTGAATCATCGTGAAATGTGTCACCTATCCGACCATCTCTTTGAAGCATCCATCGCTCAACGAATGATATAATCAATGGATTGGCGGTATGCAGAGTCTGTGACAGAATATTCACAAGATGAATTTTCGTAATTGTTACGTCTCGTCAGGCTTGTGCTGTCTCCAACATTGTCGAGTCGAAATGTATAATTCGCTTATTTGTCGGCAGTTGGTTTTCCATAAAAAGAAAAAAAAAACAACAACAAAAAAAGGCAAAAGAGCGTCGAAGGAGAAGAAAAAATGTCATCATTTTAATAAATAAAAACGAGTAACCTTATGTTCAGGGCATTATGATCAGTTGCGTCGCCATGTTGATCATCGTCGTCATCGTCGACAGCGTCGACGACGTCATTATCATCATCGCTATTCACAGTGTGACATCCATCCCCATTTATTTTCATCTCTCGCAAGAATACTTACCTTCCATAACATGTCACTTGGATGATTCGTTCTCGCACACACACATATACACACATACATACAGACATACACCAACATAAAGCCACCCCGTCCGCCCGCTGGCGGATGGTTCGGAAACCCAAGCAAAGAATAATATCATTCTTATTGTACCCACCGGCACCGTTGGAATGGCTGACACCCAACTCACATCCAATTTCTATAATTTTTTCCAATGCGATATAAAATATCGCTGCGAAACCCAACATTTTGTCTTTCGCACGAACCGCCAGGTGGAAGGGAATGCGTGGATTGAGGTTGATGGTGGCAACGGAAACGGAAAATACGTGAAGATGCCGGAATGGGTGGATAAAGGGGATGACGGGATGGGTTCACATAGTGATGGCAAGTCGGTTCAAGTTTACTCTTCTTCTTCCTCTTCTTCGGTCGATTGTAAAATCCTCATTCCAGCTAGTCGATGCGGAGATAATAAGAATCAAGAAGCCATCAGTTTTGCAGTCAGTCAACCATTCCATTCCGTTTCGTTCGCCATTCAACAGCTCTTCGGGCATATTATATTAAGACAAAATGCTTATAGACAATTGACGATGGTTTAGAAGACTTATCGAAGAGTTCGAATTGGGAAGTTGAAATTCGTATTGAATGGGGGACGGGGGGCAGCGGTGGCGAAGGAGAGATTGAAGCTGTTCGTCACCAAAGACCGTCTATTGACTTTACTGTGGGCGTTGGTGTGTTTTAAATGTTGCCAATCGACGGTGACACTTTCACCGAATCGCCGGAACGGGGGTAAATGCTTTCATGCCATTTCACCGTAATAAAATTCAATAAACGGGTCAGTTTGAAAATCTTTTCGTTTTCGAGAGGGAAAATGCCTGGAAAACAAGCCACGGAAATTTATGAATAAAACATTGAAATATGACAGTTTTGACAACAGATTGTCGTCCTGTGTTCAACGTAGCAACACACACACAAACACACACACACATACACACACCCACGCACACACCCACACACACACACATACACACACCCACGCAAGCACCCACACACACACACAGACACATACACACTCACACACACACACACACACACCTCCTTTTGACACATCTCTCAAGCATCAACTGGAGAAATTGTTTTGCGTGAAAATCCATGATATTCAGCAGGTAGCATTGCAAAGCAGAGCCCTATTTTCAAGCGTTTTCCATCACAAATTGTTGGTCGTTCATTCAAGCAGCAACAACAACAACCACAATATTCGGTTTTTCTTAAGCTTTGACTCACACACTTTGGTGCTCAATGCCTTAAACGAAAGCCTTGCCAATAACTTAATAGCATGGTATGGTGCTTGTGTGCTGTACGGCTTCCATTTTTTATTTTCGTTATCGTTGTTTTTCTCGCTTTTCTTCTCTCATTTCATTTCGTTTGCCTTGATGTTTTTTTCTTGTTGTTTCCCGAAACGGTGAAATGTCGGTTGTCGTCTTAATCGGCGAATCCATCGTGTATGGTTGGCGTCATTGGCGACACGATCTCAGTCTTCAGCCGCTCAACTGGCATTTTCCAATTCGTTTTCATCATTTTCGTCATCAGCTTTTGTTGTTGTTGTTGCCTTTGCCGAATAGCAAAACAAGCTCGAATAATACGATGATTATTATTATAATGTGGTTTATGGTTTGTCTTGGAAAATATTATTTATGAAATGAAATCAAGAAAAAGAGAAGAAATTGAGGAAAATGGAAAAAATGACGATGAAAATGATAAAAAAGAAAGAAGAAGAAAAACCTTCCATTCGAAGGATTTCGTTTTCATTGTTGCCATTGCCATTGCTGTTGATGTTATTTTCGATGGAAAACATTGAAAAATGACAGAGCATGTATACGAAATGGATGTGGAAAGCAACAAAGAAACGTTCGAATGTTTGGGGTTTATTTGTGTACGGTTTGTGTGTCCGTTTGTCGAGATTATGTGATGAGATTTATTTGGCATTGTCGACATTTCGGCCATTTAGCTCTAACCGTTTTCCGTTGGCCGTTCTTGACCGGGTCTGGTTCATTGTCTTTTGATTGTGGAACCGTTGTCCGTTGCCCCATCGCCCCACCGCCTTATTGCCTTTGATAATGGATCAAAACGAAAGAGTTTCGGTTTTTTATGAGCCATTCATTGTTTGAATGACTTGAATCTTTGAATTTAGTGACTTGTTCTCGGATGATTTCGACTTGATCCGATTTTTTCCCGCATTCGCAACACAATACCGAAACGACACTCATTTCGCTTGAATCAATAACAATAATTTATTTGTCGTCATCGTCGTCGGTTATTTTCGATTACGAGCGGATATTGGAATTAACGGAGTGAAAGGATATTCACCCTGAATTTGCGGTCTCCTTAAATGGCACTGCCAACGGTGGGAGGGGGCGAATGAGGTCAATAACCTCTGAGGGAAATCCCTTGGAATGATCATCGTCTGCATTGAAAACTCGACTAACATTTTCTTTTTCTTGTCATTTCAGGTGAGTTCATCAATACCCAACGGGACATACTTACCCGAATTAATGGTAGTGAGTACATGAATTGCGTGTTGAATCGAGTAAAAATCGAATGTCGGCTTAAAGATTATGAAATATTAAGTAATTTTTCTTTTTTCCATTATTTTGTTGAAATGGAATGGGTCAAGCATTAGCCAAAGCTGTAGGTAGATTATTACCGCATGCTACTCAATTCAATTATAATTTTTCGGATTTAATTTCTACTTTACGGGAAATTCATGAGGGAAATCGCCAATGAAAATGAAATTCGAAATTAGGAAAAAGAGTCGGAAATTGTCTCTCGACTTAGTCGGCAGGTGGAATCTATTTTGAGAAGTCGAAAGAAAGCGATTATCCTTCGGCACGGAAATCAAATTCAAAGCGATGATTTTCCAAGAAATTCACCTTTGAACTGAACCGCATCCGAGTTATTTAAAGCGATAACAATCGTTTGGTAATCATCCAAACAGACAATGCGATGAGAATTGTCAACGAGAAAAGGCTGGCATCTTTTCGATGTTTGCTGTTGGCATGCCAGCGTCTCAGCAGAGAGTCCACTCTCAACGAGAATCAAATTGAAAAACACACACCGAATATGACAATGAACATTTTTAAGTCGTTTTGCGTTTCATGATTTGGCTTGATTAAAGCAATTTTCTTAACAATAATAATCCGTAATGTTCAACAGCTGAGCTGTCATCATTTACATTTTGAAATAATAATAACAATAACGCAAATACCGGTTGGAGCCATCTCTCGCCGTAGACGCGCACACACAGAGACAACGACGACACCAATGGAGGGCTGAGCGCAAGAGGCCGTGGCCACACAAACAATGCATTGAGCGGATCGTGATGGCGATGATGATGATGGTGTTGTCGTCACTGTCACCGTAGTGCCGCCGTCGTCGTCGACGACGATATGAAGTGAAAAACCAACAATAATGAAGACAATCGCATACAAATTGTCGTACCTTTTGTCGGAAGCCAAACGACATGAAACTGTGTTTCGTAGAAACGATGTGTCGCATAGGGCGCCGCTTTCTGCACGGTCGAGGGATAACGAGGAAAAATTGAATATTTGCTGCGACATTCCGCTGAGTGGCTGGTCGCTCCAGCAACGATGGTTGACATCGTGCTGCTTTTCTCTCTCTCCCTCATTCTGATTCATACGTTTTTTTTTTTCATCGTTGGCAAATTAGCGAAAAGAATTAGAGCAATACAGCATCTGTGGCTTCGTCGTTTGAATCGAAGCAAAATGTCACGTTCAACGAGCTCTCCCGTTTTTCCTTCGAATCGCAAAAAAAGCGAAATTGAGCGGATTTTTTTTTTCGTTGAGCGCTGGCAAAATCGCAATTTTGATGTCATCATCATTCACATCGACCAGTGATTTCGATCAATTATTCAATTATCAATGATATTTTGCTAAATTCTAGTAAATTCACATTTCCGGCATGCGTCACCCTATGCGACATTCGAAAAGCGGTCAAATTTTCGGGTTTTTGGCTTGTAATCTCCGGGCATACCATTTGCCCAATCGAGCATCGGATGAATGCGTATGGTTTCATTTGCCAATGAATATCATATTAAATTCCGTTTAAATGTGAATTATGCCTGGGCGAAATAGCATTGCATCGCACATCATCCCACGTTCGAGTGATGTTCGTCGGTCAGATTGCACAATCAAGTCTCTGATTTCTGCCATTGGTGATGCTATTTTCGATTTGATGAACGGTGCCACGCACCAACCCTCGGCTCAAAATGACGATGTGAAACCACCGTAGTGACTCAATGCCAACAAAGCGCCTTAATCACCACAACGCCATGCCAGCCATCAAAGTTTTATCTTCGCAGAAGAACCCAAAGGAAAATGAATTGGCGAAACCATTTCGTGTTGATGCTGATGTTGGTGCGGTTGCTGTTGTTGTTGCTCTTATTCTTGGTGCTGTTCGTCAGTCTATTTTCATATTCCTAAAATTAGAAGCTGAACTTTATAATCCCGTATCGAATTCTTTGCTTCACTTCCAACGGTAGTTTGTAACAATCAACCAAGCACGGGTTGACAGGCTGAGGCGGATAGTCGAGGGTAAATGGGGATGGAAACGAAAGTGAAAGGAAGAGAGAGAAAGAGGGAAATCAATAGAAAAATAGAAAGAGAGAAAGAGAGAGAGAAAAAAGAAGGAGAGGAAGAGAAAAAGAGAGAAGAAGAGAAGGAGAGAAAGAGAAAATTAGAGAGAAGGAAAGGGATAAGGGGGACAGGGAGAAGAGAGAGAGAGGAAGAGAGAAACTCTCGATGATTGGTTTCCAATGACGCAGATCATGTCCGGGCGATCATTCACCGGTGAAGAAAATTGGATTTTCCTTCCGTTGTATTTGTTGTATTTTTGATTGAAGAGCATGCCATATTCATATTCATCAACCTTGCACAGTTTAAAGTGATCAAAGTGTCTCTTATCATGAGAGATGATGATTGGAAATTCAAAAAAGCATCAAATATTTGAAACGATTGGTCAAAAAGAAAACCCCGCAATTTATCTCACTCAACGAAAAGAGTCACACACGATTTGAAAATGCACGTTGATTTGAAGGAAAATGCCGCAAAAATTAACGCTTAAACTATTTATATGCCGCAAACGAACGTTTAATAAGCTTTGTGTACGATCCATTCGAATGCATTGCAATTTGATTTGAGTCAGATCGACCGTTGGTCCTTCTGACAGTTTCTCATTTCAGTTTTGTATTTTTCGTTCAACAATCTCATACTGCGGCAGCAACAATGGAAATATCGTGTGTTTGTGACCAAATTCCTGTCGATGAAAACCGATTTTTCTTTTGATTTTTTTTTCTCCCATTTCTGTTTTCCTCACAGATTTTCTTACTGAAAACTTTCGTTCGGTGGAGATCCATCGGTATTATTTCACCCAAAAACAACTCCTCCACATTTCACTTTAAAATGATAATTTATGATGCTATCGTTTGAAAACACGTAATAACGACAAGAATTATGCCGTTATATCGTTTGTGTATGCCGCATGCCACAAGGAAAACCAAAGCATTGACTTGTCAAGATAGGCACGGTTCGGTTGAATTGTTTTTGTTCGAAAGATTTTCGGTGGACAACCTGGAACCGACACATCAATTCTTGATAACCAAACAAGTCGATTTATGAATTAACCAAAGAAAATAAATGAAATATCAAATATATACTATTTTACGATGTAGCTTGACCAGTTTCCGCCAAAGAGGCGAAACGATCAAATTCAGTTTAGTTAGAAGCGAATCGAATCGAATCGACTTAGTTAGAATTTGCACGAAATAATTTATGATCTATTTTCTGATGAATCGAATGAAAAAAAAACATAAGTGACGTCATTGAATCCATCCACCATTAAATCCATCCTCCATCCAATACCAACAAATTCCTGAATGCCAGACCAAATCCATCAATTCAATATTTGCCAAGGCTTTGTCAGTGTATGTGTTTGTGTCGTCTTGTATTGTCTTGTGACGTCTTATTTGTATATTCTCCTGTAAAACCCTTGACGTCATTCATGTTTGCGGTTCATCGAATGAAATAACACAAATTGTGAAACGGTTTTCCGGAAATGAAAACAAAAAAAAATTAGACCAAAAACAAAATCCAAAATAAGGCAAATCAATCGGACGAATCCATTCGTCAAAGCATAGAAATAGCATTCAAGTGACCATTGGACCACCACCGTGGATACTGGACAATGGTAATGATTCATATTTTCATTGATTAACTATTACATTCCCCTTGAGTTTATCAATTACCGGTAATTCGCGTGACGCAAAGTTAATTAGTTGATAGATTTTTCAGGATTTTGGTCCAAGCCGTGCGATAGAGCCAAATCATCGTTGTGACTCATCCTCCTAGCTTTTAAATACACATTGCTTGGATGCGCTGCATCACTTAGTGAATTCGAAACATTTTTTTTAGTGAATTTTCATAGTACATAGTTGCACCGTAGACAGTCATTGCCTCGATTTCACCCAACCCGCAGTGGAACATCCATTTCGAGGCATATCACATCGCACAACATCATCATCAAATCCAATTCAAGCCGTTATTCATCACATTCACTCATGATTCACTCAAAATTACGTCAAAAGTGCTCGTGTGTCCCATCAAAAAAATCGCAATAAATAGATTGATTGCGGTGATTTGTTTTCGTTTTCAAGTCGATTGGATCATTTACGAATCGTCTCCGCACCGAAAATCAATGCATCGCAAATGTTTCCCGTTCAGTCACAAAAGCAAACGACATCCATCCCATCGATCAATTACGTGTTTTCGCTTTTGAAACGGCTGAGCGCATTTCGATGCGATTAATTTTAGGATTTTTATTTTGTATGAGAATGTTTTCGAGTTGTGCGCGGATGGTGTGAATGTGCTGCGGAGTGTTTGGAGGGAGTTTGAGGGTGTGGAGCCGGATGGGGATGTGAGACTCTTTGGGATTTTTTTTTTGGGACGGAAATACTTGCGAGTATTAACTTCCGCGCAATCCTCTCGATATAGAATATTTTCAGTTCACTCTCACTCAGTGTTGTCGTTGCTGGTGTTGTTGTTGTTGTTCCCGACGCTGTTTATAATGGCATTTAGCTTGAATGCATCTTTGCATAAACAACGTGGGAAGGTAAATGTCGTATCGCACAGCTTTTGTATCGTCATCTTCGTCACCGTCGTCTTCGTCGTTGCCGTTTCGATTCAAAAATATTTTCGCTTTGAAAATGTATTTATTTAAATTCAGTACAATTCATTTATTTACGTGAAGTGGACGTGATTTCTCATTGGATTTTCGTTTCATTCGTTGATTTTGAGTTGTTTTTTTGAAAAGCGACGGCAAAAAAAAAAATAACCCAGTTCGTCTGCAATCGCAGAGCAGCTCCGATCGCGGTGTGTTTGTGTTTGAAAAGCGACGTTATTTTCTCCACGCTTTATTTGTTCTGGTGTTTGTGTCGTCGTTGAATGCAAAGTGCGCTTCCAAGTTGGAACATTTCCCCCCCCCCCTCCAAAAAAAGGATAAAAAAAAATAGGATTTCTTCAGCATAATTCGATTCGTTCTCTTCAAACGGATGGCGCAACGAGCGAAAAGCAAACAAAACGACAAAAAATATTGAAAAGGCCAAAAAGGAATAACGCGAATGGAAAATTAATGAAAAATTCTTTGCGAAAGGCATTTGATGAATGGACTGCAGTGAAAATCCTAGAGATTTTGTGTTTGAGAAAAACAACTTGTGAAACGAAAAATAATCGAAAAGGGAAAAAGGAGAAAAACTTTCCATCAGCCAAAGCGTCAACGTCAATATTGTGCTTTCGTCGAAGTCAAACAAACGCCGGTTCAAAGTTGACTGAAACAAAAAGAAAAATTTGCAACTTTTTTCTTCTCGTTTTCATCCCGTTGCAGCGGATCGTTCCGTTGACATAAATGGACAAAGAGAGAATTGGCAAAGTCCGTCGACTTGATTCTATTTTTACATGAAATTTTGCGCACAATTTTACCATTCGCAGCAGCTCATCGAGAAATTAGCTAGTCATTCATTCAGACGCATTCAGTCGCACTGGTATTTTCATCGATGCGCACAAACACACTCACACACACATACGGGTGTTCAACACACGCGAATTGAAAATAATTAGACCAAAACATTTTGCTTGTTTTTCTTTTCAAAGCGAACGAGCATACCATTCGGGCTCGAATAAATCAAGTGGAAATTAGTTTGTGGTTTGGCTTTGTGCGGCCGAGTGTCGTGCATTGGTTCAAAGACATTTATTTATTTTTGTGCTTTTTTTCGTTTGTTTCATTTTGTCCAAAAACAAAAAAAAAAAACGACCCACAAAAAACTGCAAGTGCCGCAAAGGCGATAAACAAAATCGTTTGCCGTGCATCAGGTTGTGTCGTTCAGTGTCTGTGACCGTTGACCGCCGTGAGGAGAGCAAAGCCAACGGCACGGAAACAAACCAAAAGCCAAATCGAATTAAAAACTGCTTTTGCTGAAATAAAATATATCAGCCGTTGATCACCCTCGAACGTTGGCGAATAACATCGACGACAACTCGACAAAAAGAGAAAAAAAAGAGAAAAGAGAGAAAAATAGAGAAAAAAAAACAGAAAGTAACCAACACTTTTGCAAACGAATTCGCAAAGTAACCGAGATTTAATATGTCAGCAGCCGTTTGTTACATATCGGCTTTGGCTAAGCCCTGGGACTGGACCGAGGACTATCCGTCAAATGGTAAATGTTGGTTCGAATGTCTTTTGCTTTGGCTTGCCGTGTGCCGCTTGTGTGTGTGTGCGTTGTCTCTATGTCCATTTCTGATGTTCAATGCGGTTTGGCCTTTAATTCGTTTGTGTTAAGCCGACTGGGGGGTCGGTGAAGTCAACGGATGGCGCCTCAACAACAATGCTTTCCAGCAGCAATCCACCAATGAAAATGGTTCAAATTACAATTACAACCGAAATGGCTTGCTCATCATGTTGCCAGGCAGATCCAACCAGTCCTTTTCACTTTGTCTCGCCAAACAAAATATTGTTCTTTTTCCACTGTCTGGTTGCTTTCGTTTCGCTTCGTTTCGTTGGGTTACCTTTTGACCTTTTTTCCAGTTTGCGAATTTCAGTTTTGGTTTTCAGCTTGTCAACATTTAACCCCACCAGCCTTTTCCCCTGCTTTGGTGCTCATGAGGGGTGTCCTATCATCCAAACAACCGGAGAATAATGAACGATGGAGTTTTCCGCATGGCGTCATTGCCGTTCGGCGGTCGTTTTGCAAAGCGTCCAATCGAAAACCGAGAGAAAATCTCCAGCAGAGGCAAAAACAGCAGGAAAATGCAAAATGCCGAGAAGTGATTATTTGTTTGGTTTTGCAAATTTAATTGCATTTGTCCTCTTTGGTGATGACAAGATTCGTCCGCCACTCAGTGTGATTGGTTGATGTAACGGGACTTTTTATCAAAGCTGACATCCGTTTGGTGTGTGCACATCAGTCACCAGCGTTTCGAAATTCGAATGCGCCTCATGCCATTCGGGACCAAACGGTCTGTGTGACATTTCGGTTAATCACATCTCGAAATTGTGGAAAATCAATCATTTTGGTTATGGCCGCGTGCTCTCAAGTCACTCGGACAAGAGAGCAACAACATCCACAATGACGCACAAACTCACCCAGCCACCGTCCAACAGGACGAAGGTGTTGTGTTGCACGTTGACCGCAATTTTGTTTTGTGACCGCACAAAACAAAGACAACACCATCGCCACCCAACTCTGGTTCCGTTGTTCACACGATGTCCACTATTGCGCGTCATGTCTGATGCATTGTGAATGCTGCAGCGTGTTTCGTATTTGATTAAAATGACGTTGAACGCCAATAAATAATAAATTTTATTATTTCGGCCACGTGTGTTGCTGCAACGCAGTTCGAAAAACGTGTTGCTTTTCGCTTGTTTGTCATTTGATTGGGGATTTCTGTCGAGAAATCGTTGAGATTCAACTGGGATTTATTGGTTGAGTTTGGAAGAAAAGTAATTTCGAAAATTCCAATGAACTTCCAGTGTTTGACAATGTCGTTTCGTGGCCAATTGAGGAATGTGCTCTCCAAACCGATTCAATGGACGAAATTCTGAATTTAATAAAGGAAATTTTTCAAGAAATCAAATAGAACTGAGCCTGAATTGAAAACCGAGTAGCGATGTGAGTGGGGGTGGTGGGAGGAATGCTATTGTCGTTGGCATGTTGGCCAATATTGGAAAGCGAATTGACAGAATGTATGTGTGTATGTGTGTGAACGTGTGTGTTCCAATAGTGAAGTGTCGTGTTTTCGTTGGGACGATTCCATTCTCACCGAATGTCTTCGTCCACATCATTGTCAACGCTGTCGACGTTTTTTCCTTGTGATCCGATTCGAATGCTATGCACTCGCAGATACACACACGTCCATTAGAAAACATTTACCGAAGGAGATATTTGTTCTTGAAGAGAGCAAAAAAAGAACTGTATTCAACATGACAAACATTTTTGGGCTGGCGTCTTCTCCACCGAAATTCCCAGCAAAGTGAATTTCCTTACGAAAACATAAGCAACCGGCAAGCCATTCAATGCCAGCATCCTTGTCACAATCTGCATTCAATTCGTCGGGTTGCGTCCCATTCCATTCATATTCCTTTCGGCTAAAAACAAATGTCGTTGTCAGTTTCTTACAAATTCAATTTCTTCTTCGGCTGCCAGTCGGGAAAGACATGCCTTCGGGGGGGCCACAGGCGTCATTTCACTTCACCTCTTCCCATCAGTCGGCCTTCTTCAATCAGTCCATAACGGTAGACCCGTTTCGAATGCGAGTTTCCTCTTGTCCTTCCATTTCTGGCCGTGCACCATATTCGAATGCTGCTAGGAATTTTTCGCTTTGAGCGCGTCGTTCGCGCTGCCATGTCTCTTGTGTCGTTGCTCTGCTGTGTCCCATCGAATAATGGGCGGTGGAAAAGCGAACATTGAATAAACATATTGGAATGGTTTTCCACTTGCAGTTACTGCATGGAATGTTTGAATGCGGTTTTTTCATCTTCTTTCTCTCTCGTTCTCTCTCTGTCTCCCCTTCTCTCACACACTATCTCTTGTTCTTTCTACACAGCTCTCATTCCCACCCTCGCCGGTCCATTCGTAATTCAAAATCACTTGGTTTGTTTTTCAGCTTCTTGTCCCGGCCGACTCTTTCATCTGCTGTTGCTTGTTACTCGTTTTTCCCAACGTTTTCTTCTGTTATTGTTTGTAATTTATACAATTTCTGTGCTGGAAAGAGGTTCGGGCACATCGAATGCCGTTGCACTCAAGTAAAATCCTTTTTCAATAAAATCCAGCCGATTTCATGCTGCTGTTCGTTTCTTGATCCGCGTTTTCTTCCATTCTATCTTTCTCGTTCTTTCATTCGGTGTCTCAAACGATATTTCTTCATTTCAAATGGCCTTTCATTTTCAAAATGTTGATTCTATTTTTAAATCGAAATAGCAAAACCACCAAGAAAAATCCCATTCGATGATTGCATAATGCAACTCTTTGCATCGTCGTCGTCGTCGTCGTCGTCATCATCGTCGACCAAGAGGAAAAGCTAAAACGCATTCGTTGAAACGAAAACCGACAACATCCACTCGCCGAAACATACGATTTATTGAAAACACACCATGCCGACCGATTTGACAAACGGGCAAACAAACAAAATAGAAAATTTGTCGTCGCGTCGTTGCCCCGATGCACGTTGGCAACAATAAACATACGCAGCAGCAGCAGCCAGTCAGCCAGTCAGCCAGCCAGACAGACACACAACGCACAATCATTTTGAACTTTGTTGCCTGTCGTCGATGTCGTTTGAATGTTCCGAATG
>JANSTV010018559.1:0-16251 GCA_027564135.1 Lestremia cinerea
TGGCTACGCTCGCTTTCCATATGACTTGTCATTCCGAAAATATTCCTCATATATTTCGGCCAACTGCTTATTTCCATCATGAAAATGGTAATTCGAAATCATCGAACGGAGATGGACTCACAAGAATCGTTTATGGTTGTGGTTTGACATTCAGCCAGGTGAAAGCGCCATGAATATGTTTGCCTTCGTGCGAATCATCAATTAATGAATATTTCGATGGGAAAAATCATCGATGAATGCCTTTTGAGCATCCCTTTCTGTGACGTGTGACAAGTGAGGCCATGCTCATTCATTCGAATTAACGGAACGCTGAGTGAATCTCACTGGTAATTGTCGATCAATCATCCATTTCGAGACAAATAATCAATTAGCCATTCAAACGAGTAGTGTCTGAGTGGGAATGAATCGGGATTCGGGAGTCCTCCAAGTGATTCGGCATGTGTCATGCCGTCGAAATGGTTGTTTTCGAATAAACAATTTGTTGCGGAACATTCCATCGTTTGAAATTCTCCAGCGGTTTCTGTCATCCAACCCCATCAGACGCGTTATATATGATGTGATGTCATTCTTCCGTTTTCGCCTTGCACGTGATGAACTTTTCGTTGGAAGCTCCGTTCAAGACGAATGCTCAGCAATCAATTGCCGTTCTCGTCGCTCATTGTTGTCGGTTGTGATATGTGCGACGCATTAGTTTTCAGCGATTTTCTCCTTTCATTGCTCAGTCGTTCGTTTGTCGCGATGAAGCTGATGATGATGATGTTGTCTGTCACAATTGTGACAATAATGTCCCACAAACACCAAGCAGGATCATTAAACAGCGCTGAATCGCATTTCAAAACCTTGAGCTCACCTCAGTCAATATTGAACGTCCGCCGCTGCTCCGCTCGGCTTCGATCGGGTGAATTGACGCAAACGTCTCTGGTTGAAATCGAATCGTGGTGTACACGTTCCGGAATGGTCTTCAAGCATGCCTTTCTTGCATCTTCTAACGACTCATTGATCAAATAATACCAAATTGGATTGACGGAATGTGAGATCTCCGCCGATTGGATTCCACTCTCGGCGAGGAAATCCCATGCGGTTCTTCAGGTGTTCAAACAAACTCGCTGAATGGAGACACACTACGCAGAAAACGGACGAGTGGGGGCCAAAAGAAGGAGCAAACGAAAAAAACGAAGACAAACAAATCTTTAATGACAGCAACAGAAAATTAACGGTGAAAAAATTGTGTAAATAAGCATTTGATATTTTTCATCTCATCTATAAAAATTCTAATTTATTTCATTTGATCTAATTTTATTTGCAAACGTATTCATATTTTCGTTGTGGATTTGGCAAAGCAAAAGCGAAGAAAGGAAAGAAAGAAGAAGAAGAAGAAGGAGAAAAAGCGAAATAACGGTAAAATTCTTTTACGATATTGCAATCAATTTTCCACCTCAGCGTCGAACGGCTGGCTTATTTCGGCGGTGCCGGAGAGACACTTCCACGCCATTCAGCACGACGATAAGAATGCTCGCACCGCTTCGACGACGGTGGAGCAGCTACGATGTAATGAAGAGGAGAGGAAGAGCAAGTTTTATATTCAAATAATTTAGACGCAATATGAACGATGAACATTGAACATTGAATCACCGAGAGCTCCAATCTCGCCGTCGAGATGCCTGGGTGAGAATGTTCAGCGATGGTTGCCTGTCGCGTCAGACATGACATTCCCACTCGGCGCAACACACCATGAGTGGCGACCGCATCGCAACGCGTGAAGTGAAAAACATTCTGCGAAATTTGTATCAAAATGGAAATAGTTGAATGGATGGCTCCAGCACAATGGATGCTCCGTTGTTGACGTACGGTTGGTTGACTCGTTGGCGAAACTTCGCATTCCCGTTCAGTTCGGTTCGGGCTACAGCAACTGGGTGCGGGTGTGTGGAGGAGATTTCCCGGTTTTTTCCTCACTTTTTTTATTTCAAATGTGTCAATATGCATACGACCAGCAGTATCGCATGTTCACTCCTCTCGCAACTCTTGACAATATGCGGTTGCGATTCGCTCGTGTAACATCTTGAGAAATATGAAAATTTTTCCAATTTCAGCACATTCACTAATTTGGAAAACCCTCAGTGAATCGTCATTCGCTTGTGAATTTAATTTACTTTTTTCCACTCTCCCTCTCTCGCTCCCTCTCTCTCTCTTGCCCTCCCCCTCCTTTCCTCGCTCATATCCAGCTCGTATGTTACACGTACTCTCGTGGGCGAGAAAATGCATATAAATTCAAATTTCGTCTGTTTGCGTTTTTCTTCTCTTTTTCTCGGAATTTTCCTTCTCTTTTCTTTTCGATTCATGAAAACTGCTCAAATAATTTAATAATCGTAAAATGTGTGGCGTCGAATCGGAGCATTCACATCGAATCGTGTCAATCACATGAAACGCCGGTGAGTATGCAATAATATTGCGATTCGAGCGTCGGAGCAAATGGAGTGAGTATCAAAACGAAAACTCGATCGATTCTCTTCCGTTCCGTTCTTTTTTGCGTTATTCATTTAACATCAACTATTCGAGCTATAAATCGTTTTAATTAATTTTTAAATAATGCTTTTACAAACGGAACGTTGATTGGGTTCTCATATTCCGGGCAGTGTGTGTCTTTTGCTCGTGCATACGCTCACACACACACACACGGAGAGAGAGGGGGGAAGACCGAGCAAACAAGCCCTCGGAAGAACAAGAACAACGCTCGCCCACATGCGCGCCAAAGTGAATACAATGGCAAAAACTTTTAATACGATACGGTCAGTGAGTTGCTGAGATGTGGTTTTCAGGCATCCAAATGCTACGGCAAAATCAAGTGACTAACAGTTATCGTCTGAGCGAAGTGTAGATACTCGATTTCGGCGTCTAATGAAAAGATGGCGAAAACTTTCCGACAGACAGACTCATATAAACACACACACACACACAAAGATAAAATTCAATTTGTTTCAAACTAATGTTTTGATATCTTCAAGGAGATATTCGCCCGCTGTCCATTTCCAAGTTAGTGGTGAAAATCCATTAAATATTTCTTGCGTTTTGGCTTCTCCCGTTTGGTTCATGCAATTATCATCATCATTTGTATCGTTAATGTGATTCGTTGGCGGGTAATGGTCCCTCCGTCGGGGCTCCCGTTTCGATGCGCCGGCATATTTGAATCGAATCGGACGTCTGATACGATTTTATCGGCGCTGCAAATCAAACCAATCACGAATTTCAAACTCGAAACCAAAAAAAAACTTCAAAAAAGGAGGCGACGAAGAAGAAGAAGAAGGAGGAGGACGTTGCTGCTCAAACTGATGATGAAATTCTAATAAGTCATCCTTTGTCTCGAATGACTTGCAGCACAATGGAAGGCAGCCGCAATAACTCATGCCCGCCATGATAAAAGCTCCCCACAATGGCGGACAGTTTGCTTTCCTCTTTGTTTTCTCCATCGGAAAAGTTTGCGGACGAAAGAAAAATCTCGTTTTCCGTGATTTTTATCATTTGACAATTGACCGGCTGACGATGAATGGGCGATTTCCTCCGTTGGAAGACTCATTTCCGCGCTCGCCGTTTCTCGCTCGGTTGCCGTTTTAATCGAGTCTCTGAGGCTTTCGGAGAACATAATTCCAGAGGAAGTGTGAGCTCAATGCAATATCCGGCCCTGTTGTCGACATGACTTTTTCCCGCAAATTCATCGCAAATATAACAGTCGGACCGGTGGAAGTGGCAATTAATTAATTAATTAACGTCAGCTGGCCGAAACGTGTTCGAATGGTACACTGAAACGGAGTCTCGACAAGGTGCAAACGGTCGATGTTATGCTCGCCGGGCGAACTGTGATTTCGCTCTTGTTCATCATTCAATTGCGACGATTGGGGATGATTCGGGACAAACACACACAAAACGACCGTCAAACGGTGAAAAAAGCATTTATTCGGAAAAGCCCAAAACGGCTCAGACAAAATCGAAAACAAAAAAAAAAATTAAATTGCACTAAATTAATCGAAAAAAAAATAGAAAAAAAAACGATCGTCGGACAAAATTAATAAATGACATCAGTCGGAATGCACTTCAATTCGTAATTTATCGCCGCCATTCTGTACACCTGGCTTAATGGCATTCCGTTTGTATGACCATTCAACAGCACAGAAGCACACAGTGCCGGCAATGGCGAACACCACCAGAATCCCCATTTGCATGTGCAATCCCAAATGTGATGAATATACGAAACTTACTGCTGCTGCAATTGACTGCAAAATAGGTGAATAGAAGAGAGTGAGTGAGTGAGTGAGAGGTGGAGAAAAAATAGAAGCGTTCATTATGCATTTCATTGAAAATCAATTTGATGATGTAATTTGAAAAACAAACCTGCGTGAATTTGAATAAGGCAAATGCGGCAGCCGAGTTTTTGGCAAAAACTCCGCCCAGCATTGAATAGATTTGCGTGTTGAAACATGCATCGCCGAAGCCCAATAGGAATGAGCAAATCAATGCTATTGACGCCCGCGGCGGATCGAAATAGCTGACGGCCGATGTGTCTTCGAATGGCGAGTCATTGGGAAGGTTCAAGAAGATCAGCAAGAAGCTGAGGATGTGCACGATGAAGCCGGCGATAACGATCGGGTCCCGTCCGAATTTCACCGTTTTCGCTCCGAGCAATCCAAACAAAACGCCGCCGAATACTTCGCCAACGCCGATGAAGATGCCCGACAGACCGACCAGCTGCTTGGCTGACTCTCCGATTTGCAGCGTGAATCCGATGCTGGGGCTGTAGACTCCGCTGAAGAAGGACAATTCAAAGCCTGCAATGAATTTCGATCGGTTAGTCGAGGCTTCAGAGGTTCCAAACTCGTTCACTGACCCGTGTACAGGAAGGTGACGCTCAACAGAAGCATTTCCTTGGTCAGGAATAGATTGATGGCATTCTTGAAAGCTCCCACAATCGTCTGCGATGCGGCCTCCAGTTCAGAGTCTTGCGGTGCACCATCTCCAGTGTACGAGTGGCTGACACGTTGAAGTGTTCCCAAAAATATGACGCCGAGCACAGCGACGGATATCAAAACGGAGAAGACCAAGCGACGAGTGCCTTCGTCAATGTGGTCCTTCCCTTGGAATTGGAAGTAGACGAACAAGTTGCCGAGAAACATACTGGAAAGAGACATGCAATGGTTAGCAAACACTCCAGTGAGAGATGTCCCCCTCAAATCACTCACCTCGCCTGTAGCATCGCCCAGAAAATGCCCGAATTCCTTGAAATATTCTCCGAGTTGCTGCATCGCGACAAATAAGTACCTTGGCCGGTCCATATGAGCGCAGCACCAACACCCAACAGTGCACTGGCCGCATACAGCAAGAAGGTGCTCGGCCACAGGAACGAAACCATAAACAAACTGGAAAGAACGAGTCAACTGAACGGTGCTCCACGAGAAATGGAGGAGACAATGATACTCACCAATATGTCACCGATCCGATGAGCATCGCCCCACGGGGGCCGCATATCGATATCGCCGATGGCGTCAGCCAATTGCATATCGCCAAAATGCCGTAAATGATGGCCAAGCTCGTGTAGCCGTCGCCTTTAAAGTCTGGATCATCGATGGCTATGCTCTTTAAGATGGTCTTCTACGGTTTTCGGGTGGGGCGGGCGGGCCGAAAGTAAACGAAAGAGAAAAGATGAGTCCACAAAATTGAATAAACGAAAATCGAATGAGAATGAAAATGAAATTATGTGCGGATTGTTTGATTGATTGACACAAAACGATTCGAATGGTCAAACGGGACACAGTTCACTCGTGTGCGGGAGGACAGGCGACCGATAAGCGACGCAAGTGAGCGTCCGAGGGGCAAAGGGAGCCACGTCAAATTGTTGTGCGTTGTGCGTTGAAGCCACCCCTGTTTTATTATTGAAAAATGTATGAGATAATTTCGAGAAATAGGTTATCACTGGAAATTGTGTCCCCAATGAAGAGATTGAATGAATAGAGAAGAGATTGCACAACGAATTGATAATAATGAAATGGAAAATGTTCTCTCGTCGCTATAAATTCATTTAGTTTATTGAGTTATAAACTGGAGTAAATAATCTAATTTGATTTTGCGCAAGTAGCTTTGAATAGTTGAGAAAGGCATTGTGCTGTCGGAATAGACGCGATAGCATCATAAAATGCATTTTCATTCACAATTTTCTGTTCCGTCGGAGTTGGAATCGTCAATGAGTGAATCAGTTTATGATTTTCGACGGTTCCGATAAGATGAAACAACGCAAGTTGCTCTTATCAGACTCGTTGGCTCGTTGGCACGTTGGCTGGTTGGACGATGCATGCATCCGAGACGACGCGATTGACGGAATGTGTGTCTGCTGTTATCGACTTGCACAACACGTTTGCGGCTGGAATTCGCTCCAGTCGCAGCGCTATTCAAATCACGCCCATCAATCTCAATGACACCGACACATCAAAGCGGGCCACTGGGAATCACCGAGTCGTCCATCATTCCTCCATCGATAAGTTTGGCGTTTTTCTTGTTCGTCTCCGTTTGCCGGTTATCAACGCGCGATGATTCCAGATTGCTGGCTGAGTGATTCATGAAACTGCATTGGCATTGGTCGCCTGAAACGGCGATTAACCGACATTCTAACGAGCTGATAAGTTACCCAATGGCTGTTTGAGCAGCATAATATTCTTCCGTATTTTTCCTTTTCGCTCGTTCGTTCGTTTCAATTTCAGTCATTTCAACTTTCTCGACGAATTATTCAATTATGTTAAATAGGCTTATCATCATTCTGGGCGCGTATCAAATGCTGCCGTTCTCCGCCGTCTTGTTGACACCACGATAAAATGCAAATATTATTCGACAAAATCTAATGATTACATTTTTATGACAATTATTCTTTGAAAATTACATGAGGGTACATCAGTTGGCGTTGGCAGTTACGCGTTGTGCTATTTCTGAAACAATATTTTTTTTCGACGGAATTTTTTCTCTTTGGTTTTTCTGGCGATTTTTCGCCTCGCTGCCATGCAAATTGCGGATCCGACCGTTTCAAATGATAAAGCCGAGATATTTGCCAGAGTATAAACTGGCAAATGAATGGCAAACAGTGTTTGACAGTGTTTGCTTGATGGTCCGTGCGTGTGTAGTCGCCGGCAGCTGATATCGATCTCGGTGGTTTCAAAACGGCGGCTCGACAGCTCAGTACTCCGTCGATGCATTTCGAAATGGCCGATCGTTCACCGAATCGATCTCACACGATTGCTGCGCGATAAATGAACTATCGAAAATCGAAAAAAAAAACCATTCAACGGCCATTAACTCGAACGCACCCATGTCCTGGGCGGCTTAACGCATTCGAATCACATCGTTTTCTCTTCAAAAACACGATTCGGTTTTTTTTCTTCCATTTTCGGTTCAATCCAAATCGAGCTGATTGGAACTTCAGCATGATTAAAAAAAACGAAAGAAAAAAAAACGAGAGAAGCGGAAGAAACTGAATAAAAATGTCGAAAACAAAATTCAATTTCTCCAAAACATCGTCACATCGAAATCTCGCAACAATTTTTTGTTTTTGCTCTTTTTTCCTCCGCGATTTCGATATTGTTGTGACTGGTGCTATCTTGTGAATGTGGACGCGTAGAGAAAGATCGTTGAACTGACGAATTGACAGCGATATCGTCAATTATCAATTATCAACAAGTGATGCACTTCAATTGCGTATTGCGGCGAGGCGAGGCGAGGCGAGGCGAGGCGAAACGAGACGAGAAGAAGAGAGCCGAGACGATGCGAAGCGAGATCGACAAGTATTGATATGATTCACGAATCGATCACACGTGGAATATCAAAATGAACAATCACCTCGATCGCATGCTGTCATCGTGAGCATTGTTCAAGAGGACTGCAAGCGAGAGAGTGAAAGAGGGAGATCGAACAACAAATATCACAACCGACTGATCGATTTGCATTCGAAATGAGTCAGTGAGTCGAGCTACGTGTCGTTATCAATCGGTGAATTGTTGATTCAAGAAAGCCGTTTGGAAGATGCCGAACCAGTTTGGTTGAATCCACTGCACGTTACGTAAACGAACGAATGCGGTGCAACGATCACTGATCACCGATCAGTGGCCTGCAAATGAATGAGCTAGCTGCAATTCGAGAGATCGCTCGTCAAAGACCCGAAGATCTCTTCAATTCGCTATTCGCAATATAATTTCGAATTCCCATGCGATCTCTCGCTTGATCTACGATTTTCACTCAAAACAAATAATTACCTCAATATTGCCCATTGTCTGGAAGGCGGTGAAAAGGAACATGAAGCCGAAGCCGAGAAGCAAAACATTCAAAAATTTCTTCTCCATCTTGCCGGTGGTCGCCAACAGTTTCGAAGAACAAAGTACTTTCCACGGTGGATTCTCGATCACTGGCCTGATTTGTACCACAGACTATCCCGTCTTCGAGGTTTTTCCAAAAACAAAAACAAAAACAAGACGAAAAAAAATCAAAGAATGTCAAAGCTAATCGACTTGTTTTGAAAATTCCACTAAACACGATCGATCGACGCGCAACTGGTTTTCGAGCCGCAACTGAAGAAGACTGGCCGTTGCGAGAACCGCACTGGCCCACAAATGTGAAATTTCAATTGATTTCTCGTCTCTGTTCAATCAAAATTTCAGGGTCATTACGGCAATAATGCAGAGTTAATTCAAAATTTTCATAAACACTCGCGACCGGTCGCCAAACAAACGTGACGGCGAATAATCAAGTGATTTTCTAATAACGATCGTCTTCGCAACGTTTCACTGAGAAACACACACACGCACGCACGCTCACTCGCTCGCTCGCGCGCACACAGAAACTCCACTCAAAACAGAAAGTCGAAACTTTCGACCGATCCAATTTCGCACTCAAGCGTTGGAGTGATGAGCGATTCTATTGTTTACAAAACGATTGCAAACTCATGACATTCCGATTCGTCAGAATCAGAATCAGAATTGATCGTCGCTGAGTCGGCAATCTCGGCAAACACTCGACTGGAATGACTCACTCAGCTGCAGTGAAATTCGACCAACGAAACTCGGTGATCTCTCGAGTTATCCGCTCCGCCACACGCACAAGTCCAGTACAGTTCGACCGAATCACAATCACTCACTATATTTATAATAAATATGAACTATCCAGTCGAACGATGATCCCCTCCACTCGGAGTTGTATTGTTTGTTGCTGAATGACTGTTGTCGTCTCTTTAATCGCTTTATGAATGCGATTATTATTGTTGTTTTGGTTTCGTACGGCCGTTACTGGTGTGGCAATCGTGTTGTGGTGTGGATTCGTAGGTCGATTCATAAAACTAGTCGTTTTCACTTGATGCATGCCGAAGAGCATGAATTACGTTTTATTTCACTTTGAATGCTGTTGTTTTTTTACGTAAATCGGTCAATTGATATGTTTGCCGATGTTTATTTCTTGCTTGGATTCGGGTGGACCAAGAGGTGTTGCTCGATTGGATGTGATGTGCAATGGCGTTTTATCGGTTTTTATTGTTCGTTTATTGGAAACGCAATCGGCGATAGAAACGAATGTTTACTGCACTCTTGTTCTTATCATCGTTTCTGTGATATTTTTTCATGATTTTGGCTCGCTTGTTTTTCGTCGAGCGACCTCAACTCAAGTTGCTGATAATTTCATGGAATGGATGTGGGACTCGATTTCGGTTGGCGTTCAAATTCCAAAACTGGCTAACGAGCGAAAGTCAACAAACTGTTTTAGAACGTGAAATGCATTATCCATTGGCGTGGCGTGCCCAAAAGAAATGCCGGTGATCCTCATTAATGCAATCGTAAAATTTGAATTTAATGAATTCCATTCAGCAAACGACCCCGCGTCGAGCAATTCACATCCCGCATGCCTCTCGCAGGCGAAATAAAATGGATATTCAGTGTCCGAATGACTGAGTCACTGAACAAACGCAAATTGCCGAAAACTGCCACTCGACAAATGCTCCCATCAACCGGTTGTGTTTGGCGCACAGAGCGAGCAAGCGAGCGAACGAGCGCTGTGAGAAGAGAGTGGACAGCAGAACGAACATTAAACATAATGATAAACTCTGCTGAATGCATTAGCGATGTGTGGCTGTTAAGGTTCATGTTGATATGTTATTCGTCTCTGATCGGCTGCGCGAAGAAGAAAAAACAATGGCCAAAACTCTCTGGCAACAACAACAATCCGCAATCAAACGGAAGCATTGCTTTGGTGCGGCGGACGGTCGGGCAATTTACAAAAGTCGAGTCGAGGAAAAAAGTTGTGTGCGCTTTTGGTGTTGACTGAAACGGGCGGGAATAAAAACAGAAGGAAATCGGTCAAAACGACGGTCACAGATGGAAAACGAGAGCCGGAAAAAGCGGGCAAACTGTCGGAAGAAAAACTCCCGAAGAGGGTATTAAGTCAGAGATCATGATGCCGTTCCAAGAGGAGCCGCACATTCGTAACATGCAGTCATTAATCAATACCGTCCGAGAGCAGCATTTTTTCGCTCGCATCCACTCTGACGGCTCTTTAATCAGCCGACACTGGTTGACAACGCAGCGCCGCACAGACATTCTGCCAGCGACCGTCTCCGGTAACATGCCATTTGCAATGCGATTCCCATAAATACTCTCCGGCTCGAGATCATCCATAAAGTTTACTTTCCGGCATTTTCGATGCGTGAAATAGCTAAATAGTTGAATGTGCATTGCTTTGGCTTTTCTGCTTGTTGTTCTCGTTTTGGTGTTATTAGTCATCGGTTAGTTGGGCTTCACGACTCGACAGCAACTAATGCGAATGAGATCGGATTAATCGGTTTCGCAAAAAGCCGTTTCAAAATCACAAATCCCCAACACTTTGAATGCGTAAAGCGCATTCGTCGAGTCTGCCGTTGTGGAAATGGAAATGGATCGCTGCTCCACGACCCAGGCAAACGTGCATTGTGACCGGTGAGTGGGCTCCCATCGACACAGTTACACGCACACACATGCATGTTGTTTGTCAATTTCGCTTGTCGAAAGCTCTTAATGGAAATAAATAATTCATTTGAATGGTTTTATTTCGACGAAGGACGGAGTGAAATGATGATTTCCAATGTCCGGATCATGGCGGGGGTCTCGTCCCATCGTCGACCCCGACTCAAGGTGGACTCGATGGAGCAAAATCAATCGGAGATTTACATCTGAATTCAAGAGAAACAACACGTTCTGCCGGACTCGCCTTCGAGACTAACAGACACTCCTTCGGAATGAGAATGGATGCGGAACAATCAACGGTCGCATCCGATCCGAGAGAAATGCGAATTCCGTTTGTTTTCAAAAAAACAAAATGAATCCTTTTGGGGTTATTAATGACGGTTTATGTAAATTAGCAACGTTCACATTAAATGAACGAGCACGAATAAAAATGATGTACCTTTGTCTGATTGCCGCCTCTTCCGCTCGGCCCATCCACCCGATACCCGTTAGCCCCTTGCGAAAAGGAAAACATTTCGCAATAAGCGTTTTCTTCGGAGCGATTTTCTCTTTTCATTTTTTCTCCTTTCGTTTTTTTTTATCGTTTTTCTGTTGTAAATGTTAATTTATTCTTGTTCAGGAAATTAACGCTGAGACAATGTGGGATTCAGCGTAACCGATGGCCTTTGTTGGTGTTGTATTTTGTTTCGTTTGTTTTACTCGCTTTTGTCGCTCTTCGTTTTCGACTGTCGGAAGAGAGGAATTATTTATGATTGAATGATTTCTCGTTGGGCTTTCGCGGCGGAAATAAAACACATGGAATGTGAAATTGTTAATTGGGCCGGCGGATCCAGGCAGATTCCAATCGATTCAATGGCGCTGAGACGTTTGGACGATCGAATGAAAACAGTTGAACAGTTTCGTGGTTATTGAGTTGAATTGAATATTTATTTCCAGAGTAGTTTCCTCCCTCTCTCTCCCTCCCTCTCCACACAGCTTGCTTAAACTACACTTTGACCTGAAATGATGTTGAAGAGCATCAGGTGTGATCGAAAAGATGGGATTTGATTGATTAAAGCCACCCGGATTTGGGTTGTCTTTTAATGGTTGTGACATCTTCAACCCGACGTTGTGGTCGCAGGGCTGGCGGCGAACAAGCCGCTTTGTTAGCATCCAATGATGGTTCAGATGATTGAATTAGGCTTTCAGAGCTTCCAGAGGGTGAGTCGAGTGACACAGCAGCCGTTGGAAGGATCAAAACTGGCGGAGATAGAGTGTGTTTCGATGTTGGCTGGATGGCTTCTGGAGGTTGAACGGCTGGTTTTGGAGTGGATGGTTTTGCTGGCGCTGGCACTGTTGGTGGTGAATCGAATTTCGATGCATCAATCTCGCACTTGGTGTGCGGTGGAGGTGGAATCATCCCTTGATTTGGGTCAACTTTTGGTGGAATCGGACGACTGATGGCAATGTCATTTTCGGATGACTGTGGAGCTGGCGCCTTACGTTTGACGACCTTTGGCACGCCTCCAGATGCGCTTGCTAGTGGGGGCTCTGGAACAATACCCAACCATTAACGCTAATGGGACAAATTTGTTCTACGGGAATGCATTACCACCGTCTTTCTCGACCTCGTCGAGATTCTCCTTTGATTTGGAACTGCTCGATTCGGTTCTGGTTATGCTTATCAACGGCGGTGCCGGATCTGCTCTCTTATCGGTTGTTCCGGATGATTGGGGCTTTGGAACGGGAACTTTTGGAACTGGAGATTTTGGTGGAGCAACGACCGGCTCACTGGGTCTTAGTGGTGCTGAAACTGGGTCTCGCTGAACGGGAACCGGATGTTGGGATGGACCGGATTTCCTCTCTTTCGCTTCTGGTGATTTCATTTGCTTTAGTTCAACAGCGGGAGCTCGAGAAGGCACTGGAGAAACAGCTGGTGACCTAGCAGCAATGCTGCTGTTCGCAAACAAGGCTTGCAGCTGGTTGTTCAATGTGCCTCCCGGTGAGACTCCGCTTCCACTGGGATGTGGAGACCTAACTGTATTCAGCGGGGAAATCTCGCCAGCTTCTTCAGAAATATTCTTCAACAAATCGAGCAAAGTATTTCCGGTCGGATCGTAGAAGTCAATCGGCGTACAGCTGCCGGACTTCGGTATGGGACTTTTGTTGACCAGACGTTTCGCCTCATTCATGGCGCGAGCAAGATTTTGTTGATTTCGGAAACTGTCCTGATTGCGACATCGACCGATTTGGGTGTCAGTGACTCCTTTGACTGCCTCCCCCCACTTGTGTGATGTCGTGTTGTGGGCCACTAGTTGAGCGACACGTTTGAACCGAGCCAAACCTCTGTCATTCTCTTGTGGCTCTTCTTCTCCGGTAACCGGAGCGACATGGAAGTCTTTCATCAAACGACGTTCCCACACCTTCATGCGCTTGGCCAAATGAACACTTTCCTTCTTCTCAGCGCTCGAAACGTCCATTCCGTTTCGCTCCAAGACTTCTAAGATTTCGTAACGCATTGCCGATATGTCGGCCTTCACCTCGTTTATGTCGTCCTCGGTGACCGCACTCTCTTCATACCGGCGATGCATGGCGGAAACATATCGCCAAACCAGTGAACGCATCACATTCAAATAGCGGTTCTCGCGGTCCTCCTTGCGACGCTGCGTCAAGAACAATTGAGAGAATGTCAAGGAATGCATCGAGGAAAATCGAAAAATTCTTACAATTGTCGACCCGCGCTTGATCTGCCTCGGAGTTTTCTTCTTGCAGACACGCGTTATCCATTTAACCGACGGCAATATGTTGAATGGTGGCGGCAAAGTGGCACCTGCCTCGAAATAGCTCATCCACAATTTAGTTCGGGCGAATTTCCATTCGACATCGGAATGTTCCTGCAAGGAAATTATGCTGTGAATTCACGTTTGCACCGTCGGAAATATGCCAAATCACATCAATCATCGCGTATGAATTGGACATCATGGCAATGAGCAAGTTCAGCAGGACGATAACGTTGATCACCGAATACGAGCCGAACATGAGGAGACCCCAGAAACGTGTGTAAGTTTTGATGCCTTCGAGTTCGAAATTCTCCAAGCCAACCATGCCGAAACTGGCCCAAAACAGCGACTGCGACGATTCGAACAAGCTAGAAGAGAGACATTGGCTGGTTATTATCGCCGCATACGGACTACCTTCCGCGACTTCTTACTTTCCGAATCGTCTCCATTTCATACAAGCATCTCCCTGATTCTCCCAATCGGCCAAACCACCCGGCTTGTGATAGCATTTTTGCTTCTCCAAGTCGGCAAAGTACCAAAGCAATTGATTCAGCCCACATGCAAAGGCGAACAACACCAACGAGTAGATGAAGAAGAACTTGACAATGTCAATGACCATGCGTCCCAGCGAGATTTGCAACGGCCCTAAATGTGGGTTTATCGAAAACAAATGCACCAATTTCAACGCAGAGAAAATATTTGCGCCTGCAAATAGGCCTTCCGCAATGAGTTGCGGATCGAAATCTTCCCAGTGCTCGCGAGCAATGTATGCCGTTGATGGATCCTTCTCAATTTCAGATGATTGCTGAATGTATGCGATGATTCTGTGAAAGTGTATTCAAAATGTTAGCTGAAAGCCGACTCTTTCGGGCAAAAGAGCCTCACCTCAACAACACCACGAGACAATACAATAAATTTCTGGAGAAATCGATGAAATTCCACATATTCCGTAGATAGCTCTTGATGCCTTCACGCCAAATCTCCTGCGTTTCCTCCCAAATGAATCCGACGACGTACAGAACCACCACCAATTCCAATGGCGTCGGTCCATTGCCCCTCTGGCGTCGTAGCTCCTCTTCGAGATTCCTCTTCATATTGTCGGTGCCGAAGAGCATCACGAAATGTACTTCAGCTCTTTGCGATGCCAAAATTAGAATGACTGAATGAAGAAAGAAAAACATGAATTTCCCGAAGAATATTCTTGTCGCGTAATAAATAGCAACTCACGCAAGAAAAACAAGTAAGACGATGCATGAATCAAGAATTTCATGAAAGGCTTTCGCATATAGGCGCCCATACTGCAACTGGGGGCAATCATATAGATGACGCAATACAATGGAAACAGCAAGGCAACACGGATGATAATCAGCAGCTTTTCGAGGGAGGCTTTTCTACGGAATCCTGGAACGCCCTCGTACCACAAGGCCGCCAGCAATTGTTGAATGTTCGGATGCGCCACAAACTGAAAATCAATGAACGACATCAACACGGGCGCTGATTCGACGGTGCGGTGCGGGACAGTTTCACCTTCTTCTGTTTGTATCTGATGGCCAATTCCAATCGAGCTAGCTTCATATGGTCTCCATCCTCGTACGGCGGGGACTCTGGATCGTGATTCAGAATGATGGCCAGCTCCTGGGAGCTCCGTGATTGATCCAGTAAATCCACAGCAAATTGTTGACATTGTCGACGCAGGTCCAAATATTCGTTTTTGCATTCTTGCTCAGCGAACGCCAGATTCCGGAGTTCCCATGACAATTGGAAGGCCGTCAATAGTGGATCATTTGAACTGAGCGCGATCAAAGACGGACTGGCCAATGCCCGATACTCGTTGACTCTGCTTAAGGAATGCCTGAGTGAATCCTCGCTCGATTGCCGTAGACAATCCTCGCAACCACATCGTATGTCGTGCGGCATTGGAATGGTGGCACCACGATCGAGGAGAATTTTTAAAATTTCATAATTGTTCTTGTGAGCTGCCAGTATCAACGGTGTGATGTCCGGTGTGAACATGCTGGTGTTCACATCGACTTTTTGCCAACTCTGAAAACCGACCGGAATTCAACAAGCTGATTAAATCTAGATTTTCATTCACCGCCATCGGTATACGTACGTAGGGATCACCTTCCTTGTGGATGAGCTCTTCATGCTACGCAAACACCATCGGTCGGGAATAGAGAACGAAATGAGATAAATTTGAAAATTGTTCTTGAATGGCATGCAATGACATGCCTACTGAATGAATGAATGAATGAATGAATGAATGACTGAAGGAATGAATGAATGAACGAGCAAATGAATGGATGAGTGCGTGAACAAAGATGGATGGAATGATAAACAACCATTGGAATGATGAAGCGAGCCGAAGAGAGATTGGGATAAAAACATGGTCCATACTTCCAATAGCAATTCGACAGCTTCCACAAATTCAGCATTAATCGCTTGCAGCAATGCATCCTTTGTGTCAACGCTCATAATTACGAGTA
>JANSTV010018670.1:0-16251 GCA_027564135.1 Lestremia cinerea
AGAAAATAGCCTTGCTGATAGCTGTCAAATAGCCGTGGAGAATAGACGGCTAAAATGTCAAAAATGTGTTCGCTGGGGAGTGGCTCGCTAGCACTTTGCGAATTTCCGCCAGCGACAACCTGCCGGCCACTTCAGGCCCGTAAACGAACTAGCTGTCGAGTCATCGCTGGCGGACAATTTCGACCGTAAGTACTTTGCGAAAACCGCATGATCCATCCGTGGACGCAAGTCTGATCAGTGCACGAATGTTGTCTGCGGTGGATCTTTTTCCTGTCTGTGTGTACTGGTCGGTTTTCTGATCTTTTTCGTTGATTTCAAACTTTAGATTGGAATCTCCATTCAATTATCGAAAAAAATTTGGTTTGTTTTTCATTTTTTTTTATTGAAATCGAGTTTTTCTTTGACAGAACAAATTCCCTATGTATCAACGCAAATCACTTCTGATATCTTTCTTTTTCTGACGTTTCTGTTTTACTTCTGTTTTGGTTCTGTTTTCGTTCTGTTTTACTTCTTTTAGAAATCGTGAAACGTCAAAATACGCGAATCCGACCCTTTGCTATGCAGTGGTCGGATTCGATTCTCACTCGATTTCTGAAAGAGCTAAAACAGAACGAAAACAGAACAAAAACAGACATCTCAAACAGACGTCAAACAGAAATCAGAAATCAGAAATCAGATTTGTGTTAATAGGGATAGCTAGTAAACTTATATAATGGAAAAAGAATTCTCGAAGGATATTCTGATGCTCGAGAACAATCATTATTTATGCGCAGAAATCATTTTACAGGCACATAAATCCTTACCAATTGACTCTAGAGGAAAATACCCTAACTATGCCTCCCTGCCAAATACAATTATCTTTGGACTGGTTATAAGTTTTGGGGGGAAGGAGTTGTCGTAACTCTGCGGTGTCACCAAAAAAAAAGATTCGAGTGCCGACAACTTGTTCCCCTGACTATTTTTAAATAAACTAAAATGACCTCATTCTACGACCGCCCGAATGCTCAAATGGCACTCCCATTAGAAAAGTTGATGTATCATATTTTTATTCATTGTAATAGCTATAGAATAGTTTCAAAATAACTGCATTTGCATTTCCATTTCCATTGTAATGTTCATGCGGAAGATATTGGGTGTATTTGGAAGTTTCGATTGGAACGACTGTTTGTTTTTCAATTGACTTGATGTCATTTCGCTTCGCAAAACATTCTTTCAGGCTAATAATTGGTCGACAAGAAACACCGTTCATTGAAATTGATTCGACGAGAAACGCTTGATATGGATCGATGATTCTTGCACGACCCAACTATTTATTCGGTACGTCATCGACCAGTAAGTAAAATAAGTCAATTTTTGATCTCTTTGAGAATACAACACTCAGAAAACGAAGCAACTGAATCGAACTAATATCAGCGTCTTTTTGTCACTGTCAGCGTCATTCACCAAATCTATCGTTATTTTCTACGGCCCATCGACAATCAACATCAGATATATAAATATGTATAGCCGAGATCATTTTTCGAGTGTAGCTGCGAGCACGTTGTCACCCATAATATTTTCTCTGCATGTTTTCTATGGATTGACTGAATAATCATTTGTGATGCCATGATGATGCTACGATGATGCTACGATGATGCTACGATGATGCTACGATGATGCTACGATGATGCAAGAACTATTTCTGAGGAAAAATACAAAACGTATACGTTTTTCCGGATGTAAATTCGATTTTGCTACAATTGCAATTAGATATTTTCATGTATAATGCGACGGTATGGGTCGCATTCAACGGAACAATATTGATATTAATCGACGCTCGGTCATCAAGCATATCTGGAACAAATTTATGAAATCGAATTATCTTCCAAAGCGATGACAATTATCGCTGAGCATCGAGTTCAGTGCGCGAGTTCAGCGTGCCCGTAAAGTTGGATTGTGTCGTTTTCTACCGTAAAGTGCAGATTCTGTTTGACATTTCGGAACCGTGAGAATCGACCCGTATAATCGATAATAACACTGATACCGACACAGATCACATCCGTCCGCTCAAAGCAACTGCTCGACTTTTCAAATCAGCAGTTTTTAAGCACATCGTATCCACAGCAGGTACGCCGGTATTTGTAGGCATAGAGTCGGTATGATACCATATTTGTCCTTACTATTTGTTGTTTCATAAATGCTTCGGAATCTGAGGTTGAGATCAAACGGAAGAAATAACAAAAATGAAAGCTCGACGGCAAATCATTGTATTCGTCAAATGACTAACTGTTAAAAGCGGATTTATTTTGATTGTTTTTGAAAGATATTGAATGAAATAAACAAAAACTAGAACTCGCAACTTGCACTTGCTTCGAATCAAGTAGTGAAACGTTAAACCTTTAACCTACCGAACGTTTTCCGGGGCTATGAGGCATTTTTTTGTACTCAGGAGGAATATCCTATGAATTCGTTGGGAGATTTTTATACTCCTAGTCTAAGAACTACAAGGAAAAAGAAGTGTGCACCCGATGGCGATTAGGCAATTAAGGTGAGCCGGCTAATGGCAAGAACTTGACGAGTTCGATTGGGTCGAAAAACAAGACTGAAGTATCATTCCCATCAAACGTAGTGAATTATTTTTCAATTAGCATTGCACTGGAGTTGCTTTTTGGATGCACGATATCCTCATGTACTTGTTCCTCTTATTGTGTGTAAGAAGCAATCATTCTCTTCAAAAAAAAAAAAGAAAATGCTTGCTCAATCGAAGCTCTACCAATTGTCCAACATAGGATTCCTTGAGCAAACCAATGTACGGAAAAAAATATCAAATGGCTGCATATCGCCAACATCGATTTCTTTACGATTCAAATTCACGTATCCGATTCAGGTTGAGCATTGAGCAAAACCTTATTCAAAATATATTCAAAGGGAATGGAGGTCCCGCATTGGTTAAAATTTCCCATCAGTTAACAAGCACTTCCAATTCAATTGAATCAAAATATTTCTTACCTCGTCGATTTTTGTGAAATATCCATGATTGATGTTCGCACCGGCAATGAGAAGACACTCGGGTTTTCCTCTAGAACGAACCACAATATTTTAATGAGTCAACTTTCGAAATGGCAACCAAATTCATCACAGTTTTGCTCTTATTCGAAAAAAAAAAACAGAATTTGGTCTAATTTGTATCGCGATTGTTCGAACAGGCTTAATGCAAAGCATGCATTCATGTAATGTGTATTCGAGCTCAGTGTCCGTATCATATACGATAGTGATAAGTAGAAACTAAAGGCAGGAAAATTTCGTCGGTCGAACAACTGACAAAAAAGATGGATCTATTCTTGTCAGTTCATCGAATGAAACATTTTTCGAAGACAAAACTTCCAAAGAAATGCTTCAAGCTCGACATCATGTTGCAATATGATTTGAAAGAGGCAAAAATCGTTCAAAGCAAAACAAATTGTGGTATTAAAACTATAAATCTTCAGATATTCCTTTTTGATACTTGATAATTTGAATTCCTTTTTGGTTCTATACTGCTTACATATGACACTGTTTAGATATCAGCTTTACGAGTGAAAAAGATTTTAATATTGTTACTGAGCTCGCTTGTTGTGTGATTTATGTGTTTGATCAAAACTCAGTGGCAGGATTTTATTACTTTTCGATTTCAAAGCCTTTTTGTAAGAGAAGTAAAATAAAAGCAGAATAGAATCTAAATAGAGTCCCAAAGCATCTTAGAAGACACTGCTGTTAATTGGGACCTCGTGAATTTTCAAAGCCAATTTTCTACGATTATGCAAAAGAATCGCGGGACGCTTGATAGGTGGAGATCAACGTTTCATGAAAGTTCTTTGTTCCAAAAGAACTGGAAAAGCATTGAGTGCTTTCATCGAATCTCATGGCTCCTTTGCATGTCGAATAACTCGAAATTTTGTCAAAGTATCTATTAGTTTCGATAAAAGCGCTCAATGCTCTTTCACTTTTAAAGAAGAAGGAGAAAAGGAAGAAGAAGAAGAAGAAAATGGATCCGTGAATTTGCGAATTGGCGTTTTATGTAGATCGAAAAACTTTCAAGGAACGCTAACCTCCATCTATCAAAAGTCCCGCCATTTCGTTTGCTCAATCGTGGTAAATTGGCGATGAACTGAAAACAGGCCAGTTTACAGCATTGCACGATACTGAACAGATGTCTTCTTATAGGATGCTGTTAGACATTTTTACTAGAATTCTATCAGATTTCTAGACGGTAAGTCTCAAGCTGATAAACGCGCAGATATCGCGAAACAAAACATTTAGGCGAAATCCACCACCGTCAATTGTAGTGACTAACTTATCTGATTTTTTTTGTATTTTCTTTCTATATCAGAGGTATAGACTAATACAATGCGGGACAATTGGAACATAAATCCTCTTTAGCGACTTATCAATCACTTCATTTAGCACAAATCACAATCAAACAAATGTTCTAGTAGGAGTTTCACTTTTTTACCATCATTTATCACTCAGCGCAGCACAACTCCATTTTTCATAACTCAGCACTCTACCGACTTTCGTCTATGATATAAAGACACCGTGAGAAAAATCTCACAATGAAAATTTTCACGTCGACTCCAAAACAGACGACTTTCTGTAACGAACAGCACCACACGAATGAACAACTCACGACAAACGATAACTTCTGGCCAAGTCTTGCGGCGACATGTCGAGTCAGTTCGTTTCAATATCGGTAACGGAATTCGCCTGAAAAAAACTACAACAACAACAAAAAGAACGTTTTAACGTTAAGTATCAATGCATGCGTAACTAATGCATGCGTCAGTGCAGTTTTGTCGTTCACATAAAATATGCAAGCAAAAGGATCCCGCTCATGGTGATCGGGTCATCCCAGAATCTTTCAACAGAACTCGAGGCTTCCTTGCTTACCGATATCTTGTCCAAAACACATCGTATGAAACGTACATTTTTAACTTTCTTAGAATATTGTGATTCTGTTTGTCCAAAGATGTGTGCTTGACCTAACAATGGCAATTTGGTAATTGATAATCCGGCAAAACGGCTGGCCGAAATCATCCAGGAGTAGAGACCTGTGCCGTCACGCCAACGAGGCCCGCCAATTTTACATTACATCAAAGACCGAATAAAATTTCCATTTTTATTTTAATGAGTAAGTGAATCGGTGGACTTGATGAATGCAGCGAACATTTTTTTTCAATATTTTTTGAATTGGTCATTGATTTGGTTTTACTCTAATTCACAACAAATCAATCCAAGATTTTTGATTCGATTAGCTCGGAAGCAAGTCAGCGCAACGTTCAAATCAGTAAAATGAGCTAATCAAATCAAAAACATGAACACACCGGCATAATAAACCATCGGTCGCCGATATAGCGATCAAAAATTTAAATCAATGTACGGTATTGTGATCGAATGAACAAAAACGCCGCTTCTGAGCGTACACATATACAAATAGGAAATCGAAGCGCCGAAAAAGAAGACAGTGAACAAAAACAAAAGAACAATGAAAAAGTGACGATTTTCCGTAATTTTTGGCACCACAGTAAATCTTCACGACGAGAGCAATGACGAAGACACAGTGATGGTGGTCTGACTTTACTGTTGACCGGCGGAATGAATTCAATTTATAAAATTGCCGAATGCGAAGGTAATGAACGCGCTCGTCACAGCGAATACGACAAGACTCATACCGAAAGTGAACTGTTATTCAATTATTCTGTAATTGTGATACCGCTGGTCTGACCGTATTTCAGTTATGTTTCTGTTTTTGTCCGGATGTGTGATCAAACGCTGGAATGAAGCCCGATTCGTGGTCTTTAACACCGTCGGGATTGAAATTCATCCTCTTTGTATCGTTTGTACAGAAATTAGTACCAGTTGGTCCACGGAACTAAACAAAAATGACCGCGATCTGGATATTTTAGAACAATTACTACATATTCAGTTTGCACAGACGGCACTTTCTCATAGTTATGGTATATTTTTGATTTGATTGATTGATTAAATCAAAATTTTTTTTATCACAATTATGAAAGTAATCAGAAATTTTCAACTGATGCGCGAAGAATTCTGAAAGTATTCGGAAAATGATTCGATTTCAAACCCGAATTGAATATTAATTGCATTTCTAAATGAAAAAAAGATAGAATTAAATTACCTAACCAACCTTATCATAATTATGGTATAGTTCACACGTTAATTGCAGATGAATATGTCCCGCCAACACTCATCATTTCAAAACTTTCATATCTCTCAACCCATAATTCGGAAGATTTTGAAAACGAAGAATTTTCTTCATCCTGATCTTCTTCCGACCTAAAATTGTTCATCATCTTCCGATCCGATCTTCCAAATATTCTTGATGATCTTCTTTTTCCTCCAAGCGAAATCTTCCGAAGAGTTTTTTCTCTGCGAATTATAAATTGCTGAGAATGCTTGAAAACGCTGAAGCACGAATTAATCAAACCGCTAACATCGTGCCCCAAGTATTCTTATCAGAATCTTCAATGGCTGCATCACTTCTATCAATTCATCTACGATTTGCCATGTCGTTGGAGGTAAATCGATAAATGCTGCTGCCGATGATATTTCGACGATGAACGGTAATGGCAATGTCTTGATGCGTTCGAGCATATCAAATTTAGATGCCCAATGTACCGCGGAATCAAACATTGGCATTGGCATTGGCATTGGCAGTTTTCGTGGGTGCATCACCAACTGTATTAGAGGCTGCCTCAATTTCCGCACACATTTGCGAACTTCGTCTACCGCCTTACCGACATCTAGCGCCATCATCAATATTGCAATGGAAATTTTATTCGATCTTTGATGTAATGTAAAATTGGCGGGCCTCTTGCTTGCATCGCAAAACACTTTTTACGCTGTGTGGGCAGCGCAGCGTACAATACGCAAAGGCTGTTCGGAACTAACCGCTGCCATTGGAATAGAGCGGACATGGCCTCCTCGTCAATTAGCTCACAGTTGATTGTCGGTTTTCAGTGTATTAGATGTCGGTTTTCGGTGATCTTGCGATATGATGTGTGTTATGTGTCTGCTTCGATGATTTGGTCGCCGGGTGGGTAAATAAATTTCCACTATACTAGACCCATTCAGAAAACGAATGGTCGCAAATCGATAGAATACGAAATTTTCGTTTAATAGCTGATGGTGTCTCCGCTGTCAACGCGCTAGTACTAGTACTAGTTTTTTTTTTTTTTTTTTTTAATTTTTCAATTTCCTTGCGAAAATGGCGCGATCACAGCCGTTTACGACAGATCACACGATGGCTGACCTCAATGGTTCCCTTTCGGAATATACATAGAAGGATAGCAGAAGGTGTCCCACAAGGGGCCAAAAAAAAGTTCACCGCAGGCGCGAGATACACTTCTGCCCATGGCTGCTATCATCAGCATCAACCCATCGCGACAACTATCAACGTGCAATTCGGGATCTTTTGACGAGAAAAAAAAATTTAATCGGACCCATAACCTTTCCTCAACCTTCATCTGCGAATCGCTCAAATACTAAGTCGTTCAAGGCGAGTGAGTCAGACATTCGGTTCAGGAGACCTATTCTATACTTTCTATGTTTCCTCATAGTTTTGACAGTTGTATCGTTGAATTTTGACATTTCAACTATCAAAATGATGAAAAAATCAAGTCTCCAGGAGCTTTATTCGTCTCAGCCGGATTCAGAATGCAGGCAAATGGCATCGTCTGATTCGAATTCCGCACGGAGACGATTGAGCTTCATCTGCAAATCGCCCAAACACTGAGTCGTTGAAGTGGAGGTGGACCAAAGAGAGGGGTTGAAACTGACCGACAAGGATCTTTCATATAAATGTCTGAATTGCCCGCTCGGTGAGCTCGGTCAGCTCGCACACAGTTGAACTCGACAATCACATACAAATGTCGTGTTATGAGCTGGCCATTGCATGGTGCGTACTAAAGACAACAACCAATTCACCAACCCAACCAAATTCCGCCATTCGTCGCCATCATTGTGTTTGATTTGACTGCCAAGAAAAAACACTTGTCAATCCAAAGGCTCAAGCACTATGACTGCAATCGGATATTTTCATAAAAATAAAAATTCGTGGTCGATGTTGTGATGCTGAACGTTGAGTTGACAAGTATTTTTTGTTAGCTGCAAAACAAACACAACGATGGCGACGAATGGCAGAATGTGGTTAGATTGGCGAATTGGTTGTTGTCTTTACTATGCACCATGCAGTGGTCAGCTCTGAACCCAACAATTACATGAGAATGCCGTGTAGAGACTTGTCGACAGGTCTTGGTTAGCTTGGACCTTCGAGTTAGCCGGCAATTATATGAAAATGCTGTGTTGTCAGCTCTAACGACGGCAGAACCATGCAATTGCGGCTAAAAATGGATCGGCAAAAAAGGAGATGGAATCTTGTATCAGAACTATGGCTTTTCGAAAATGCTTTCATCACATCCCCACCCGAAGAGCGCAAGGGACTAATGATTGAGTTTGTGGCCAACGGACAATTTGTTGATAATATCCAAAGAAAAATAAACGAGTCGTATAAATATCCGATCAAATAGTTTTCGAACGTCGAAGGAGCGAGAGCTTGTAAACGATTTCCGGAATAGAGCAATTTTCATCATTTAGTGTATTTAAACATTTTCAACGAATTTTAGTATCAACAATCAACCATTATTATTCTTCTAACTTCTGCCAGGCTCCACGGTATGGCATATTGGCTTATCAATGAAATAACAGCAAAATCTCAGGATGAAACAGTATTCTATTTTAGTTCACTTTTAAAAATAATTTCATAAAATAACAGCGAAATAATTATTCACACAAATTTACAGGGCGGGCACGGGCGCTGGACCACAACCTTGAAGTAAATTCGAGGTGAAAATAAATAACATACAGATCCCACAATAAACACAGTCGGAGGGGGTTGATCACGGTGGGGGCTCAATTCCGGGCAAAACACATGGCTGTAAGACAATCATGATCGCCACAGCATGCGTCGATCTTGTGGCCGATGTCACGTTTCTCGTTTTGGCGCTTCCGCCGCAGGCTCAGCTTGGAAAAAGTGCCATTCTGGTTCCGGTATTTGATGGGCTGAGGCTCGATCTTATACTCTGGGTCGAATTCGCGCAATAGTTTCGCGTTATAATGGCTGAGCACGAGGTGAACATCGAGCGGGAACGATTTGCGCCGTGCAAAGTACATGCGATGGCCTTTAGAGTGGTAGAAGCGGTTGTCACTCTCATGGTCAGCTGCAAGGAAACGTAGATGACCTGTTAGTCGAGTCGAGAGTAGCTAAGGCTAATGGTAATCAAGCTACGTTTGAATTATTTTAACTGATTCAAAAAATCAGGAATGAATTCAATGGTGAGTTTTTTGTTTATTACTAGCATCTCTGATACAGCATTGCAGACTCACACGTATGTAAGCTCGTTCCGACTTTAATCTGGCAGCAATCCCTTGCCTACCTAGACCATTCACGTTGAACGTGTTTGATCCAAAAACCACGTAAGCAAAAAGCAACGCTAAAAAATACCATAATATCAATGAATTCATTTTTTCAATATTTTATCTCTGATAGATTTTTTGCTGTTCATCGTTCAAATTAGCAGAATTGGATCGATACGGGTCTGGCTTTAAGTGAGTCCAAGCGAAGAAGCATTGTCGCGAGGTTGGCCAACCAAATTTTGTCGCTGAAAAGTGACCGGCAAGAAATTAGTTCCTGGCTGGGCAAGACTGGGCTTTGAAAAAGAGGGGCTTTGAATAATACTTCATGTTGGAATATAGAAGATTTTGCCTAAAATCCAATCTTAGTAGGGTATGATTTTTTATTAATTTGGTTTTGAAATATTCGATATTCAACTTGATTGCGATGGGTTGCGTTGTCAATAGATTTCGTTGATAATTGTATAATACAAAATGTATATTAAAAATTACATATATCACTCTCATTGTATTTATGACCTGTTTTTCTCGGATTGGAATTGACATGTAAAAGACGGGTTAATTTTAATCCGAAAAGAAGAGAGGTTAATTTTAGCCCGGTTTCACTTTTAGGGTTGAAAATAACAAACAAATAAACGGGTTATAGTAATACGAACAAAGAAGGTATACGTAGACGTGTGCGTACCTCGTGGTTTCGATTCTTTTCGGCGGCGGCGGGTGCCGGCGTGCGCATTTTTTTTCGGCGGTGGCGGCGAATGCCGGGAGTAGTTTGTGAGTAGACGCCAAAATATCTCTCCAAAAAATAGAACGAAAGGGACAAAATGAAATGAAAGACAGACTAAGAAACAGAAATGATATAAAAACGAACAGTGCGCAAATGAAATGCACACAAAACTCATTGTTTTACAGCGGAATAGCAAAATTTAATACGCTTCCGATAGAAATTAAAACAAAGAAAAATATTAGAAATTTTAAAGGAAAACTTTTAGAATACGTTCAAAACCAAAACACAATGTAAATACAAATGTAAATTTGAATATGAATTTTATAAATCTAAATGAACGCGGCGTGAGAGAAAAACTTCGACTCCTTTCCGTATCCGTATTCAAAATGCAAGGAGTCGGAATAGAAAGATGAATTAGTAGCGCAAGTAGACCGTGGGGGACACGATTATTTAAAGTGAAGGGCGGATACGGTCATTTGGCCGACGACATGATGAATTTTCGCTAGGTCGTCTGAACAGCTAGAGCTCTGATTCTTTCGGCAAGAATTAGCAAAAATTAAGTTCGAATTCTTGCCGTAAACGCGAACGCAGTGAAAATTCATTTGGAAAATGACATAAAAAATTCCGATTTTATGACGTTTGATTGGAAATGATTGACATTTTGGAGTAATTCGGGCCAAATGATTTTTTGATTTGCTTATTTTGTCAAATGATTTGCGCTTTAGAACAATTCGAAGCAAATACAAGGCAAATACGGCAAATATTTGTTTCCTTTACTTTTATTTGCCACGTGAGTACTGAGTACCCCCTTGATGTACCGATTAGAAACATATCGTTTCTTTTTTCGAGTTAAAAATAATTTGATTTTTCTTTCGGGTTCGAAATAACCCGATTTTTTCGGGCAATTAACCTGTCTCATTTTTAGGGTCAAAATCAACATTTTTTCACTTTGGAAATAACACGAAAATAGGGGTAAATTTAACATATCGTGATTTTTCGGGATGGTGTCCATGCACACCTCTGGTCGGTAGTACCGACGCCAAATTCGGAACCAAGGCGGACGCCGAAATAATGCACTGACTGTGTCGATGCGACTTCGAAAGTAAAAACAGCACACTGTTCATTCGTTAGTTCTTTTGATTAACCACCGTTTCGTCCATGAAAAGCGAAAGTATTGGTTGGCCTTGAACGTGCGCTAGATCACGGTTTGTTATTGAAACTAGTCATCGATAATTTCTCGCCATCATCGTCCGTCCACACCACCGTCATATGCAATACTTCTGATTAAGAGCTCGCATCTGGTCGCCAGGCTCGATCGTTCTGTTTGCGTCGGAATTTGGTGAGCGAGGTATTGGACATGTTGGCGATAATTGCCAATGTCATTCAACTTTGGCATGTGAATATTGTAAACCATCGAACGGCACGAGAGTCGTGGCCATTTCATTCGTTCGTGCACCCATGCATCCTTGGTACTTACTTTCTTTGAGATACTTCACGACGAACTTTGGCTCAACCTCGTTTTCCCGCTTGACGATCGTTCCACTCGTATTCACGCCAAACACCTGTTGATGCTTCTGGCGGTAAGCCTGACTGATTTGGCGGCAGGAGTCCAGTACGAGGCTGCGTATCCGGTCGCCGCAATGTTGTGATCCGCCGCTAGCTGGGGCGCTCAAGCTGACTAACACCACCGATACTACTACAATCACTATCATGTCGACCTGAAAAGAGCAGCCGAGCGGTGAATGTTAATCCCGACATCCATTCTTTGTTTCTTGGAAAATCAACAGATCTCCGTCGACTTTTTCGATTGAATGAATCACTAGCCAATTTTGTAATTGCTCGGTCGGCAGGTCAACTACGATCGCGAAAAAATGCAATACTGCCGTCTATCACGCAATCCGGAAATAGCAAGCCGCTATGAGAAATAACGCTGGATCAATGAGGCTTGCTAAGGAAGCTTTTACAAGGGGAACTGCCTTCGAATGACCTCTTCTCGAGCTACTTTGGATCATACCGCTGCATGTGTTATCCACTCATACACCTTTCTCCAATACGCCGATGCTCGACCGCCTGGCGTTACGTGACGCCATGACATTATTCAAATGAGTTGTTTGGTAGCCCATCGATTTCGACATAATCGCTTTGAAACCCATAAACTGCATCAATGTGATCGCATATGCAAATTATGGCATGACAATTTGCGAATTCCACTGTCGTTGCGTAACTTAGTTTAGAAAACAAACAAACAAAAAACGGTGACTCAAAGCAAGCGCATTCGCCATCATAGTAATGAGGCCTACAACCGAAACGCATTGGAAAATCCAATCCGAATTGGGAGCTCAAGCTGTTGGCTTCAATTCCGCACGAACAAGCCAAGGCAACGTGATAGCAAAAATTTGTCCAACAAAATAAAGCTCTGTCACAAATGCTTACATTGATTCGCATATTTTACTCTTCGGAAGTGATTAATATCCTCAGAGTTTCTGTCAATCACAGTCTGGCACACTAAGATTCGATGATTCCATTCAACACTGAGCTGTTTTAATGAATCTGGATTCAATAAGATACAATCACTTAGGCGTGGCACAGCCCTTCCTCAACATTCACGTCACGCTTCTGTCTTAAGTGGATAAGATTGATAAGTCTCACGGTTCGCGGTTCTGCTGATCGACTCGGTCGAGAATCCAGTCGTCAGATTCATTCGCTTACAAGCAATGAATCGACGCGAGACAATGCACAGCTTTTATAAATCGCGTCGTTGTGTGACTAGAGTTTCGTCGTTGATTTCCGAAGTTGTAGCGAAACGCGTTGATGTTGTTGCTAGCTCTGTCACTGTCATTGTCTGGGCCTTCAGTGGTGCTGCTGACACTCACTCATTCCCACACCTCTAAAATGTGCGATCAATCGACGGCTCGCAGGTGATTTTGCCAACGAGGCTGCTGCTGTGGCTGCTCCGACTGCATCTGCGCTGTGTCGATTAGTACATAGCACCACTGTCCTCTCGTCTTCCTCCGCATCACTACACCAAAATATGCAATTTTCGCTGAAATTTGTTTTCATTCATTCTGTTTGTTTGTTTTTTCTGCTCGTGCCCAATTCGTCGCCTCTTCGAAACTCAACACACTTTGATGTGCAGCTATGCACGATGTAACTTCAAATTTTGTAAACAATCGAGTCGAAAATATTATCATTGAGTGACAGTAATGGCGGCGCCACTGTGAGCGAACAAACGGTGGACCCTTTGGCTAGACGAAGCTGAAGTACCCTAATTTGGTGCAATGTAAGATTTGCCGACAACAACACCGTCGATGATTGACAAAGCACGAAAAGGACATCAGCACGCGCAGGCGGGATTATCGGCGAGACGATACGACTCGATGTCAAAAAAACGATCTCAGCATCCGACGAGTGCAGTACACATTTTTTGCGTGAAGGAAAAGGGAAATTTTATTTAATTTCGGAAACTTTAGAAGACAATAATTAAAATCTCTGGAATTTTATTAGTTTTCCGCGGAAAGATCGTATAATGGGGTCTCAGAGTTGGCCTTAGCCTGCTGAGGCTGATTTGCCTTCTTGTATCGGTAGTGGTTTGGAAAATGTCGTGGTCCAAAGGCATTTCCTCTCTCGCTTGCCAATCGTCGGAGATCCAACCGGTGCCTGGCAGCTGGCTGGTTTTGAGAAGACCACCTGTGATATCGACGCTGTCGTCAACCAGCGCAAACGAAATCGTTCCAGAATACGCAGTTACGCAGCAGACAAATCGAGATGAGGGACCCCGCGAGGTGGAGCGCCCTAGAAATGACATCCAAAGAGTTGACCTAACGCCATAAAGTACAACGACGAATTCCATTGACACACTGAAACCGCAACGGGCAACGAATACATCTCAGCAATCGTTGCAACCGCAAATAAATATAGCAAAGCCCTCGCTCAGAGCACAGCCGTTTGATGCTAAAATGAATGATGAAACCAGGCGGCGCGTTTTACTTGCCAAAATCAAACCAGCTGCCAACGAACGTGAATGTAGCCAAGGCAACCTCCTCAACAATCGATTGTCCAGTTTTCAGCTGGTACATTTCAAACAAGCACACCACGGAAACGAACCAATATGACAACGCCATCTACTGATGAGCTGAAAAAAAATGAATGGTATCTGATACACGAACCATCAGGCTAACCCAAGATACGAACCGATCGAAACCGGCCCGAAATCACCGAGGCGGACGGGTGCCGCGGGCCGCGAGTCGTGGGCTGACGATTCGGGCGGCCGGGCCTCCCAGGCATCGAATACGAACCACTGGCAGGCCGCAGACCGAATCCCGTCCATGGCGTATGGAGGGGCTGCCCGACAGCAATCGAATCGATAGCTCGTCTCGCGGACCGAAACCGGCCCGACATCACCGAGGATCGAAGGGCAAATCTTGACTACAAATTCGAATACCATCGTTGAAACGAAAAATTTTTCCTTTGAAGACACAAGTTCTGAAGACAATGAAATGCTTTCGAATCAATCGGAAGGCATGGAATTCGAACTGGGCACAAAAGTTCACTAAATGGGCCCCGCCGAGACCAATGAACCCTGAGAAACCCCTTTTTTACGGTTTCTCAGGGTTCCCGGGGTCCTAAAGCTCTGGGATTTTGGCTACCCCGCATTTACCCCCCTATATACGAGGGGTTCCAGTGTGCCGGAACCCGAGAAAATGAAAAAAAAAAAATATTTTGGTTTGTATGGGAGTCGATTTTGTTTTCATTTTTTCGACTCCAGACTTAGGCGACTCCATATACCTATATATAATGTGATCGAAAAGGAGAACTTCCATACAATAAATTTTTTTTTTCAACCTGCGAACATAGCCCTCTCATTTTCATATAACACATATCAAAATATGGAAGTAGCCAAAATTTCAGCTACCTACGACCTATTTCTGATGGGTATCTATGTAGATGCCACAACATTCATTCACTGATGAAAACCGATATATTTTCGCTCTTCAATTTGAAGAGCTCCCCCTGGTCACGTCTACCTTACCCACGTATGGCTATGGCCAGCTTTGGAGGTTCCTCTACATCGAGTGTATACTCATGCTACGTAGCATTTTATTCCTAATCGCTAGTCATCGACAGAGGTGAGCATGGGCGCCCAACCAACCGCTAAAACAAGAATAGGTCGATTTTTACCTCAAAAGAAAACGGGCCAGATTTTTCCCTAAATAGAAAAAGCATAAGGAGCTTCATTCATTCATTCATTCAGAAGCAAAGGCATTTTTCGCAAGAACTCACTTACCCGAAGATATTTACAGGGACAATGTGGTAGATGCTGATGCAATCTAGCAACCTTCCCGAGATGAGCGATGAGCGATCGTGCAATTTACTCGTTTTTGTATTAGGGCCTACTAAAAACTGAAAAAACGCGGGTGTTTGGACGCCCATGCACAACTCTGGTACTCTACCTCGCAAGACGAATGAACCTTTTTTGTTTTTTTTTTGTTTTGAAATTCCAATCTTCATTGATCAATACATTCAATTTTAATTCTATCGATCAGTGGGAACTGCATTAATTTTATTGGATATTTGTACTTTTTTGAACGTTTTCGCTGTTAGGCATTTTCAAAACTTTTTCAGGTACATTACTTGGGCAGCCAATAATTTTGTTCTGCCAGAAGAAAATCGTTTTTATATTTATTCGGGGCTAAAAAATTTGTGCCGACCATCCCCGAATTTTGTTCTGGTCCGGGGGGCCAGCACCAAGCCCCCAAAGTCGTGGCTGTTGAAGTAATGCCCAAAAATGTGGCAAACAGCCAGCACAAAATTTTTCCTGGCTGTATTTGCTGATAAAAAAATGCATTCACATCAGAGATGTCCAAGTACTGAATTTTTCGGTTCAAGTAAGTAAGTACTTTTTCGAGGGTCGTACTTGAAGCTCAAGTACAAGTAAAGTTTTTTGACCATGCGTACTTAAACTTCAAGTATTACTTACTTGATTTTCAAGTGAATTTTGTGTTGCAAAACGATTAAACGATCGATTATTTCCGATTTTTCCGCGATTTTTCCGGAAAATCGGAAAATCAGATACTTGAAAA
>JANSTV010018781.1:0-16248 GCA_027564135.1 Lestremia cinerea
GCTCTCATTGTTCGGAACTTAATGCTAATTGACGTTCAGCAAAAGTGGAGAATTCGAACGGCATTGCATTCGCCTAGCAGAGCCCGCTGCTTTGTGTGGCCTCCTTTATTTCTCAAATGAAGAAGCGTAACGTAGCTTAAGTCTTTTGATGTGATGCGAATCGATTTTCTGTGAAACGGCTATAATAACCAGCAGCAATATTGTCTTTGGGGCTTTCCTTTGGGGAGCCAAGAGAATCGCGAGTCAAGGCAGAAAATCGTTGTGTTGCCGCTCGAACAAATGCCGACCGATGCAGCCCACCAACCGCAAGGCGTCTTCAGGGGAGAGGCGTGCGTGAGCCGGTCCTTTTTCTTCGTCGGCGGCGGCGCTAATCATCTCTTGCTCGATTCAGCGCAATCCTTTCGTTCGGCGGCGGCGGCAGCAGCGCAGGTAAGTCGCTCAAAGTCGATCAACTCCGCAACATTTTTCGGGATCTTCTTTCCGCAAACCGGGAGACTCGCCTCGGCGAAATTGATAATTTTGAATGAAAATCAGCCGACTGCTGAGTTGGAAACGCGCGCTCAACTTAAAGCCGGGTTTGAATGGGAGAGTGTCTATGATTGGGGAGAGATACGGTGGAGTTGGAGCCTCTCTATGAGGCGAGACAATCAGGAGTTTCAGGCTAATTTTCAATCCATTCGCCGCGGCTCATTCGAAATTCCCCGGTTCGTATGAAAATCGCTCAGCGACCGCGGGGGACACCCGTTGGGGGATGAAAACCTGTTTAAAATGAAATTTTGTCGAAAGACGACTTGTTCTGGAACAAACTCAAAAAGAGGTGAAAAGTTACGGTTCAGGGGACCCCGAAACCCTGATTTGGGGGGTTTACATCCCCACGTTTTACACTTGAGAGGGGTCAAACCCAAGTTTTCGTAAATTTGAAGATCATCCGCTTCGATAGAGCCCAACATGGTTAGAATGTCTTTTCATTTGGTTTCGGAACCGAATAAAAATTCAATAAAATAAAAATGAAAATAAAAATCGATCAAAGTGAAGGTACCCTGGATAATGCAATGCGTGAAAGGACCAATCCATTTGCTCATTGACGCTTCAGCTCAATAATTAGAAACATCTCTCGCCGATACCAATATCCGATCTTTTATGTTTATCACGGAATTCTCAGCGCATTGGAAGGCCGATAATTCAGCCGAAATTACATGGAGAGGAGTCGGCCGCAGCGGCGCAAAACATTTGCTAATTTTGAAGAAGAAATTCAAGAAAATGCATCACACGTCCTTCAATCCTCAGTCATTCATTCATTCAACCGAAAGACAAATCAGTTCCGTCTTTTCAGCTTCGAAGAGAGATGACTTTTCATCGCTTTTGGGTTTATCGATTTCGCCAAACTGACCATATTTTGTGCCAAGTATTTGTCGAAGCTTAGGCAGCAAAAAGGTCGGGAGTAAATTCTGTTCGAACGAATTGAGATTTCGGTTGGCCTGAAGGAGTCGCACGTATCGCATCGGCACCCATTCGATTCTCTAAGAAATACCAAAGCACCCAACCCAACCGAACCCACCCTGCTTCGCCTCACTGAATCGCTGTTCGCCATTGAATCTCTGACAGAAACTGCCCAAACATGCGTCATTCATGCGTTCGGTTGTTGCCGGAGTTCAGAATCCAACGTTCTGTCTACTCACCAAACATGAGCCTTGAGCTGGCTCGCGAATGTGAATGGTCTTCAAATTATGTAATTAACTCGCTCATTCACCGATATTTATTGCCATTCTCATGGCAGAATCTTTAGATCTAGATTCTTCTATAGCCCGTGACGCTCCAGCCCGGAAATTGAGCGTCGAAAATCACGCCGATGATGGCACGTGTTGCACACCAAAGGTAAGCTGCCTGATTCGCGTGTGACGCATTCCATTGAATATGGCGTTCCTCTCGAATTCAAGGCCGTGCATGTGAAGAAGACACATGATTGCGCCAAACGGCTGCCTCAAGCACAAAGAGCTTGCTTGCGGTCGCTACGTCGACGTTCTCTGCGGCAATCGATGAACTGCATCGATTCGACAAGAACGACGCATTTTGCGAGCCACAAGATGCCCACCGATTATCGTCGCACCAAATGCTCGAATTAATAACGAGAAATTGTAACAAACAACTTGATTGACGTCCACGGCTGAGTTCATCGGATGGATGGAGCGTATGTACTCGTGGGCTCGGCACATAACGGTCGCGAAAGGGGAAATCGCTCTGGTGTTTAGGGGAGGGTGTAGCCTACTGCTGCCCTCTATCGTCAGATAGCCGCACTCCAGCGCGAGCTTTCACGACCCGAGTGAGCAATTCACCCCGAACTTCCAGTGAGCAGATCGATCGAACGAGGGGAAACCGACTGAGTTCCTGATTCCCCTGAATCGAGTCTTTCCCCTGCGGCATCCACTGAAATATTCAATCAGAGCTGCAAATCTCAGAAACGGTCATTCTCTCGCCTGAAAAGGGAGTGTGTTTCTTAGAGTTTTGAACCTAATGCCAGCCATCGAACAATCCTTTTTCGTATTTGTTTCGCGTTTTCAGTTTGTCGCTTGCGAAGCCAACTTTTCCACTTCGGAAATCATTTCTTTTTTTCCTCGAAGAAAGCAATCACCGGCGCCCGAGCGTGCTCCTCGAGATGCACAAGGAGCATTATACGTTTCGACGGAAGCTCACGACATTTATTGGATCGCAGTTTCGACGAATGAAAGCAGACCAATGCGTAACAGCAGCGGCAATGAGGTCCAACTGCGTGCTGGTCCCGTTAAGCGAATCGATCGAACTTGGCTTGAGCGTTGCCACGGAATGTGAATCACCAATCTGCAGTCGCATTGTATTCCAGAACTGGGCATCATCCGACAGTTTGGACTTCGAATGTGCAACTGCCGATTGCGGCTCGTGAGGTCGTCGCCGAAGGCTCATTTTTTTACTTTTATCATTCGTTTGGCGAAGAGAAACGAAAACCGTGTCAATGAGTAAAGTACGGCGGGATTCAGCCAAAAGTTATGGAAGCGATCTATCACATGACGATTGACTACTTCACCGTCTCCCACAGGAAGAGTGTAGTCATCATGACCGAGATGCTCCAGAACATTTGAGACGCGGTGGAAGATTAGCTGCTTGGATGGGGGGCGTTGAACCGGAGCGCTTGGCTGGATAGCCGGGAGTGACCCATGGGTAGTGAGAACAGACGAGAAGTTTTGCGGCAAGTCAGTGCCGGCCATGCTGGTTCGACCACTTTCACCTTTCGATTTTGCTCTAAATGTCATTTTTGAAGTTTGAGACGAACTCATTGTCGAGTGAGATGCCAGCGAAGGGGTGAACCTCCGTGGTGGGAGTGCGGCGAGGCAATGAAATCGCGGTCTTGGACGTGTGGCTCTGTATCCGTTGGGACGACGTGATGTGTGTGCGTGCGCCAGGTAGAGACGTCTTGGCATTTGCGTTTTCTGCGGTGTGTGGCAATGCTCGTTGGATAATTTGAGGACGCGGTCCCCCTTTGTTTGGGTCCGAGCGGGGCATTTAGTCTCATGATATCTTGTGCGTGAAGGCTTGCCAATTTCTGGACCAATTTCATGTGCTAAGGCGATGGAGTTCAATCAAAAAATGGGAACTGACCCATTTCATTTGCTGCTAGTCCTGGTTGGCTTCAAAAATTTAAACATCGCTATGGGATCAGACACTTACATATTTCGGGTGAAAAATCGAGCGCGGATGGTGATTCAATTGAAGCATTTAGGAAAACTTTATCTGATGAAATAAGAGTACGAAATCTCTCACGTGAGCAGGTGTACGACTGCGATGAAACAGGCCTAAATTGGAAGGCAAATCCCAAAAGCACACTCGCATCGGGGTCCGGGAAAGTTGCGCCTGGACTCAAATCGCAAAAAGAAAGGATCTCCGTGCTGGTTTGTGCCAATGCAAGCGGGGCCCACGCAGTTCGACTTCTTGTTGTTGGAAAATTTTCTGAGCCACGATGTTTCAAAATGTCACTGCCGGTGAACTATGTTTCCCAAGCAAATGCCTGGATGAACATGGCCATTTTCCAAAGGTGGTTCAACGAAGAAGTGGTTTCGACTGTTCGCAAGCATTTGAAGGCTACGGGATTTGAACCAGAGGCATTGCTGGTCATGGACAATGCTCCCTCGCACCCAGTTGACTTAGGCAGTGATGACAATAAAATCACGTGTAGGTTCTTACCTTCAAACACGACGTCGTTGATTCAACCGATGGATCGAGGGGTCATTGAAAATATGAAGCGGAATTATCGAAAATCATTTCTGCAGAGTCTACTGTTTTCGGAAAAAGAAATGTCACTTCAAGATTATTGGAAAAACTACACGAAAAAAGACGCGATTTATAATATCGCTCTCGCTTGAGACGCTGTTTCCATTGCAACGTTGAAAGTTCTTGGAACAAATTGTGGCCACATGAATTTGTATTGGAATCAAATGAGGAACATCCCGACTCAAACGATATTTTCAATGAAAAGCTCAAGCCAAGATGAAGCCGATGGAGGTTTCGAAATGTTTACAGAAGATGAGCTCATTGCTCGGGCGATCAGTAGCAACGCTGAGGGAGAGATTGATGAAACGAATGATGACAATAACCAGGATTATTGGAAAAAATCCTAAATCAAATTCATGAACCGAACGATTGGATGGAATGTCGGCGTGGGGCTCTCGATCTCCATTTTTCGAAATTGGAATACTTTCATTCATAAAATAACGAATTTCTAACGGAATTTCTCCGAGAGCTTTAGCAGCGCCAGGAAGCTACAGATAGTCAATGTGTAGTAATCATATCTCAACAATAACAAATCGTTTTTTCTCCTGCGGAAAAAATGAGGAAATGTCAATAAGAGGAAAACAAAACATTCAAAAAGGAATCCGAAAAGAATTCCGAAAGTATTCCTTTCGGATTCCTTTTTGAAGAGCGCCTTCCTGTAGGAAAATAATCTAATCTTACTTAATTTTTTCCGAAAGGAATTCCGGAGGAAGAAAAAAGCAAGCATCTGGTTAACTGGGTAAGTGCATCGACTGGTTAGAATATCAGTCCGAAGCACAATCGACAGATGTGCTTTTGCTTCGTAAACTGCGTAACTTTGCTGTGCAGAAAGCCCATAATACAAAACATCAGAAATCGATCACGAATTATTTCCAAAAAGAACAAATTTAACCTCGAACTTTGTCGCCATGAATTTTGTATCGATTAAAGTTCACACATGGGCAACCTGGTCGCGCCAGGGGGTAGTGAACTTGGAACTCGCAAAGGGGGTAATTTGGAAAACTCGTGATTACTCCTGATTCGTTCGAGACAGTGGACTGTATATTTCTTAAATTGACTAATTCACAATAAATTTTTACAGGGGGGTTCCATTGGTGGGCTCGTTCGTTTCTTCAACCTCGAGCGAGCGAGCCGTCCTACGGCTGATGCGGGAATCGTTGGGCGTGGTGCTTCGCACGTGCCGCCTTGCCTGGCCGGTTCTTCCGCTTCCTAGCGGCTGGTGTCGGTGGTCCTCCAAACGCTCCAGGTGCGAATCCTACCAGGCATCGGTAGTAGTAGACGATCCCGTCTGAGTGGGCGTTGAACGCCGGTTCGGGCTCGCTTGGTGCAATTGCTTGCAGTGGCGCGCTACTTTGAGGTGCGCTCGTCGCGTCGCTGCCTTGGAAGTGCCGTGACTTCAGCACTTGCGCGTCGTTGTCGCTAGGCGTTCGCATGTCACCGATAAACGGCCGCGATATGCTCGGCATCTTCTTGAAAATTGAGACTGGCGGCTCCGGCGGTACTGGCACGCTCTCTGCACGGTGGTTGCTGCTGCGAGCGTGACCGTGTTCGTGATCGCCGATTCCGTGAGCGTTCACGCTGCCGTGGTGGCTCTCTTGAACGATTGCGACGACCAGGTGCCTGTGGCTCCGCTGCTTGCGCTGGACGTGTAATGACGGACGGTCGCCGCGGCTTGGACTCCGTGCGCGGCTTCGATGGGCCTGTGGCCATCCGTGGATCTTTCGGTTTCTCGCTGCTCGCTGGTGTTTGGATTCGCGGAATGCGATACGCGACCTTTTTGGGAGTTGCCGTTAGGGGCTGATCGGCGGTGACGCTTGCGTTGAAGGTCGTTGCGGTGGCACGACGTCCAAATATCGTCCGTACAAGGCCTCGATGAGGTCGAATTCGAGTGGCCCGATGAACCCTTTCTGTCCTGGCCAGGACACGGAAGGATCGTGATCGTCGTCGGCCTGGACCGCCCACGGGTCTGCGTGGTCTGTCACTTCGATAATTCCGCCGCCGTTAGCCTCTTGGGAATCACTGTGGGCGCGACTCAAGGCCTGCGGGCCGACCGATTCTGGACCGCTGCTACCCGGTTGGCGTAGCCTTGAGCGGTATTCTTCGTTCGCCTGGAGAATGCGGAGAACAGGAGGGATGAGTAAAGATGCTACGATATCTTCCCTTTTGGCAGCGATGCGAGCTCGGCTGGGTCACGAGGACCGACTAGCTGGGGTGTCACTGGCGGTGAAGGCGCAGTCCGGTTATGAAAACCGAATAACTGACGCGCAGTTTCCGTTGGGAAGGCAGCCCGGTCGCTGGGACCGAATAGCTACGTCGCCGATGACTTACCAATTGCAGCCCGGTCAATGTCGACCGAATAGCTGGCTCGCCGCTGATTGAACCGTTTAGCTCGAGTGGTAAAGGATTCACCAATTCTCAAGCCCGGATCGGATCGAAATGGGCAATAAAACCCAGTTTCGCTCCTCGAACTGCCCAGGAACGCTCAAACGACGTTTGAGAAAATCGAGCTCTCGGGACTGGTCAATAAAAACCAATGTCTTGCAGCGATTCTCGTCGTGTGTTCGTTTCTGGGGTTATGTTTACACTGGATACTTACGCCATGAGTTGTCGCCAAAAATACTCCAAGAATTGCACACAAATCGAAAAAATGCAAATTGAATCGAACGCACAGATTTGTCTTTCGCCGATTTGCGCACAAACACTTTCGAAAATTCAAACGATTCTCACGGAAATTCACGATTATTTTGCACAAAAATACTTGCCGATCGCGTGATTCGTCTCGAAGGACGAATGTTTTGGGCGGAGTGAGAGCCAAAGTAAAAGAGGGAGAAGTGACAGTCGATCTGACAGATCGATCATCTGTCAAACCGGTGTGAAGTTGGCGTCGTTGTGAAACCCGCCAGCTGTCTGGCTGAGTTTGCACGTCGCCACTTCACACAGGTTTCGAACACGAGGAAATTATTGAATTTTTGAAATAGAATTGTTGAATGATTCATTCAGATAATTATCTTCTTTCTTTGTTTAATCACCGCTTTATTGTAATTTGTTCGTCGAGTTAAATGAGTACTTCGAATTCGATAGTTTTCAATTGCGGAGGTCGTGTAGCCGACCAGCTCGAGCTCGGTAATATCCTGAAGACAAATTGATCTCCCGATCTTGATTTTTTTTGACTAACTAACAATTGTGGAACCACTGCTTTTCCTGTTCAGGCATTCATTGTCGAGCAACATTTATCCGAAGAAATGGCTTTCATCTTACCTGATTCCAATCCACAAGAAGGGCGACAAGTCAGCCATTGATAACTACCGCGGTGTTTGCAATCAATCTTGTACTCCGAAATTGCTCGATGCCTTGATGGCGAACTTGATTAAAACTACAACGAAGAATGTGATTTCGAAAACCAACACGGCTTTATGAATGCGCGTTCAACCTCATCCAACATGCTGTTATTCACTTCATTCCTCATCAACAACATCGAAAATGGTCATCGAATAGACGTACCATACACGGATCTTACGTAAGCTTTCGATCGCGTCAATGCGAATATTCTGTTGTTCAAATTATCCATCATCGGTTTCGAGCCCAAGTTTATCAACTCGTGCAATTCGGAAATTTAGTGTCTACACCTGTTGTTGTTCACTCTGGAGTCAACCAAGGACGGCACAGCTCATCAATTATATTCAACCTGTTTATGCACGACGCAGATATGAGTCAACGGAATGTCAACGATAGCCCATCACTGAGCCTCTTTTGCGCTGATGACCACAAAATTGCGAAACCCTTCAGTCCGAAATCAACGAATTTGATCGATGGTACCGTGTCAACAAACTACTATTGAACACCGACAAATGCGCAATAATGACCTTCCATCGCAAACAAAGCCCAATGAAAGAGCAATATTACATCGATCACGTTCCAGCGAAGACTGTACCAGAAACAAATGATCTCGGAATACTCATGGATTCGAAGCTAATGTTTGCAAAGCACATCGATTCATTCATCTCGAAATGCAATCGAATGATTGGCTCCTTGCACCGTCATACGAAGGATATCCCGGGCGCAATGACAAACCTCGCGCTGTATTTTCCCCTCGTTCGCTCAAGAGCGGAATATGCAAGTCGCCTTTCTACTCAACTCACATTAAGAGGATTGAACGTATCCAGAATAAGTTCACCAGAAACTATTTCCAACATGAACCCATCACGGAGATGATGATGAATTTCAAAAATGCGTCTTCTGCCAGCGATCAACACCCAAGCAAAGCTCAATTTCGCCATAGGTATTTTTAAAATGTTTAAAAAATAAAATAAATATGCATAACTTACATTCGACGGGTTGACCAGTGTGAGAGATGCACAACGCGGAAATGTAATGTAGCTTTGCGGAGCGATAGTAATAGTAAATGAATAAATAACGCTTTTAGGTTCAATTTGATAGATTCACGAGCTGCTAGATTAAGCGTACGGAATTTGAGCCAAGATTGAGAAAGGCATCATCCAAGCGCGATCAGGCAATGACCATAATTCGCTCATCGTTCGTTCGTCATTCTAATTGATTTGTTCGATTTGAATACCGTAGCATCGTCCAGAAAATCAATTATCGAACGCCGTTGCCCGTTCGATCACCGCAAATCGGTGCCGCGCTGAGCTCAAGTGGTTTTGGATCCAAGTGATAAATGTAAGCCCCTTTCTCGTCCGACGCACGACGACGAAGTGATCTCGAACTCAATATCGTGCATTCGCAGACTTCGAAACAACTTCCACCTGGTTTCGCTGAGCTTTTGAGTTTTGGGAAAAGTCGCACTGCGAAAGGTGACTCCCTCGATTTTGGAGAAATGAAAAGGAACGTCGAACGATCGACGAGACACAGTCAACGTGGGATTTTTAGACTCCAGATCCCCTTTCAATCATATATGTTCGGAGCCCTTGGAAATTCGTCGTCATTCGTTATTGATTTCAGTTTTTCACGACGTGCACATTTTTCAGAACAGCCGCATACTTTGTGTGTTTTGGATCGGTCTTCGGGCATCTCTGCTTGATTAGGACCTACTCAGCACAAGAAACCCCCGTTGCGACTCTTGCTCAGTCGAATGCCAAGCAATCGATGCGAGCCCTCACTTCGAAGCCGCCGCCAGCAGAAGCTTTGAGAGAAATCAAATGTCAGCTCTTTATCTTCCCAGAGATTTTAGTGGCAGCCAAGCCTCGCGTCCATCCTCCAGAAGTCCACCAATAATTTGAATGGACTCGATTCTCGATAAATTCTAGTTTTCAAATGGAAAATTCGACTGTCGCGTTATCGCCAGTTCGATCGAGCCATCCTCTGCGCACCAAAACTCCTCCACGACCATTGAACCAATTTTGATGCGCTTGTCTTTGTTTTGAAGGATTGAAGGACTACAGTATTTCTCAGTTTCACTTCTATTTGATTCAGCCAGCTAATGTTGTAGAATTTGGAGCGCAATCCTAGGTTATTTGTTTTTCAAAAATTTGTTCCATTCCGATAAGGGAACGAAGCTATTTATATTTTCACTGCAATAAATCCAACTGATGGACGATATTCTCCGACTGATTGCTTCTTTCATGTCATTTTACCAAGGAAGCAACTACGCGGAATAGTTGAAGCCGAATCAACTATCGAGAATAGTGGAAATTGGTTGCTTTGTCGACTTGGCTTTGGGTCGATTGCGTTGACTTGGCTTCGCTCGAGGTCTCTTCGGTTTGAACGTTTTTCCGCTGGCGGTTTTCGTGCAGTTTTTAAAGTCTGGGATTTGCTCAGCCAAGGCTGAGTTCGCAACATTTGCCAACAGTTTCGGGGTTTCGTCATCACTCGATTTCCCTTCGTTCGACTTCACCTCGCTTTCGACGTTCCTGGTGGTCGGTGGTGGGTCATCAATGAGGAACGATCCGTCATTCACGGCGGGCTCGTCGATCTGAAAAACAAATGATTCAACTGTAGGAAGGGAACTGTCTGGAAGTACTTAACAAAAGGAACAAAGCGTTGCAAAGTTTCAACCCGAAGTTAAACTGCGCTAATCGCGAATCTGCAAGTGCGGTGGGCACACTGGTCGCTGCGAGCTACTTAGGAAACCACCTGGCTGACCATGAGTGGCTTGGCCGCTCGTGCACATGGAACAAGTCCGTATGTAAGGGGCCTCATGATGATGCTGAGAATCACACAAAATCATCCGGAAATCGGTTTCAAGTGACAGTTGTGATTGTGTTGTGAGAGCAGAGCCACTGCAGTGAGGCGGTTATGTCTCCAAACCAATCGAGGTGAGCGTTGAAGCAATTCTCAGTCGTTCCATTTGGTGATTGGTGGTGACTGGAACTCCCGTCCCAGATCGGGAAGCCATAGCTTATCACCGGCCGAATGGCTGATTTGTAGAAAGCAAGTCTCGTTTCGTTTGTCAATAAATATTTTCTTGATAAAAGATTTCTGATCGCGCCCTTCACGCCACTCACTTTGCACATCGATTTCGAAACATGTTCGACAAAGCTCCATTTTTCAGTCATACGAATGTCGAGCTGACGCGTCGAGTCTGCCTTCTCCAGCCATTCTCCGTTCATTTTTATTTTCATTTCTTTGCATTCCATTTTCGTTTTTTCGTTGATCGATTCAAAGTTCCTGTGATCGTTGTTTCCATTCCATTACTGAACTTTTGAAAATTTGCCTCTATTTGACTTTCATCCGAAATGCATGCGCCAAGAAATTAAGGATTCAATCTCTTTTTCACTATTCTGGATTATTTAACCTCTCACTCTACATAACCGTAAATTGATTAAATTATGGTCGATTAGTTGCTTAAGCGCTACCATTCAGCGGAAAAAACGAAAGAAATTGTGATTTGAAAATGTTTGTGTTTACACCCGAAAAACGATGACAAAACGCGGTGTAAACGCGATACGACACAAAAACGACCCGTATTCACCACGAAAACAACATGGAGATTTGATGGTGTGTAATCGCTTGACATTTTCACCAGTGATTAACCCGGTGGTGTGTTTATTGGGTTAATTAGCTTCGCCATCGACGGAACGTTGAGAATTGGCTTTGTGAAATTGTGATTTTGTGTTAAAACTGGCTGGCATCGGAATTCGAGTGAAATCCTTGTGAAAATTCCTTCAAATTCAACCAAAACGCGCGATTTCGGCAACATGAAATATCATTTGGTGGTTCCAGAAGAAGAAGCCCAGCGCGTGGCTACGATGTACGAAAGCAAGAGTTTTTGTGACGTGACTTTGATCGTTGGCGACCATCGGTCTGTTTGCTGCTTGTGATTTCCTCAAATTTGAGCGAAGCAACTCATCTCTTTCCAATTATTTCCAGAGTCGACGCCCATCGATTTGTTTTGGCTTCGAAAAGCAATTATTTCTTCGCGACTTTCACGAACGAGATGCTGGAGGCCGTCACTGGCGAAGTGGTGCTCACGGAGGTCGACGTCGATGTGCTGCGCAGTCTGATCGACGCATGCTACTCCGGCTGGATTGAGATAAATGAGGGAAACGTCGACAGACTCCTGGGCGCTGCGTCTCGCTTCAGATTCGAGGAAGCCGAAAAGGCGTGTGCCACCTTCTTGACGAAGCAGTTGAGTCCGGCCACGTGCTTGGGCATTCACGCGCTGGCTGAGCGCTTCACTTTGGCTGCGTTGTCGGAGACGTCGATGACGGTCATCGCTTCCAATTTCAAGGTCGTTGCTGCTTCGGATGAATTCCGCCATCTCAGTTCGGAGCAGCTGGCTGCGATCATCAAATGCGATGAGCTGAATGTGGACGGCGAGAAGGAGGTGCTGAATGCTTTGACGTCGTGGATGGCTTTCGATAAGCCGAGTCGATTAGCTGAATTCACGGCTTTGTTCAAATTCATCAGGTTTCCGTTTCTGGGAAAATCGGTAAGGGAAAAGGATGATTGTTTGGGGAAAATGTATGACGGGGTTTTCTTGCAGGCCTTAACTGATGTGCTGGAACATTTCATGGATGTCGAAGACCACCACAAAGCGATGATTATGAGCACAATAGTCGACTGTTCGAAACAGTCTCGAGCTGATGTGAGGCCGCGGTTGAGTCTTTCGGACACAATATTTGGCATCGGAGGGAGCTCCGAGAGTGGTCTCAGCATCGAGAAATATCGCAGGGGCCAAAATGAATGGGAAATGATGGTGAAGCTCCCTGGATGTCGTTCGTATTCCGCCAGTGTCTTTTTGGGAAATAAAATCATTACCGTCGGAGGGCAAAATGGCAGAAACTACTTGAATTCGGTATGTTCCTTTGATTGCAATCACAACGGATTGACGTTGAACGATTGTCATTCGCAGGTCGATGCAATCGATGCCGAAACATTTCAGGTGCTGGCTCTGGCACCGATGAATCAAGAGAGGGCACACCATGCTGCAGTGGTCCTCAATGAAGAAATCTACGTTTTGGGCGGCTATGATGGTGCAAGCATCTTAAATTCCGTTGAGAAATACAATCCGGACAAAAATGAATGGTCGCTCACAGTGCCGATGTCATCATTCAGATATTCCCATGGCGCTGCAGCTCTCAACAACGCCATTTTCGTCACCGGTGGAACCGTCGGACTAGACGTTCTATCCTCCGCCGGGCAATACCTCCCCGGATCGAGCCAATGGAGCCCAGTTACGCCAATGAACGTGGCGCGATCTTCTCATGCACTTGTCGCTTTGGATGGGTTCCTCTACGCCATTGGCGGCAATGGTGTGGGAGACATTCCCCTAAACTCTGCGGAGCGATTCGACCCAAGGACAAACAATTGGGAAATGGTGAGTTTCGCTGGCGAGAAATACAACTGAGCAACTCTAAGCTTTCTAATTTTAATTTTGATATTTCAGGTTGCGCCGATGAGCAGCGCGCGATTCGGAATCAGCGCTTTGGCAATTGACAAGAGAATCATCGTTTTTGGTGGAGGTGACAAGCAATGCATATGCTTGAAACACGGAGAAGAATACGATCCGAGCACCAACACGTGGACGATGCTTGCGCCAATGACCGTCGGTCGCTCTTATTTCTCGATCGTCAAACCAAATCGAGCGCCCTCTGGAGATCCAAGAATTTGATTTGATTTCTTTTCTTCCTCTCAATTATTGTCATTTGAATTCCAATCTGTTTAAAATAAACGAAAGGCAGTGGCACCAGGCCCTCGCTTCACAACCAAATCCGGTAAATAGTAGTTTGTCTCGAAATTCTACGACGAATAAACGATCCGCTTGGGCCGATGGGGTAAACGGGATTCCCGAAGATTTCCAAATTGGAAATATTGTGAGAATCAAAATCGAAACAAAACTTCGAGCTTTTTTTCGAAATTTAATTTAAATTGAAGTAAATTTGAATGATTGAGTTAATTTAATTCAAAATGATGGACTTGAGCGCCTATTTCTCTCCAAAACCTCCGAATCATTCCTCTCGACTTCGACACTCGCCAGCGCCTCCATATCGAAATTCACTATCGTACCGCTCGTATGAGCCGTGAGTAGTTCAACCACTTCCGACGCTATGTTCCGATTTCTTTCTTATAAATTAATTCGTCATATTCACAATGTAAATTGTTATTGGGCAAAAATCGAGGTCGTGATGGCGACAGTCGAATCGAATAAGCGTATGAATCACAGCCCGGCCAAGCGACACAGCTTTTCAATTATTCGTTGCGGTCGGTCCGGCCTAATCTCTTGCCAATCCATTCCCAGTGGGTGAACCGCAAGATCACAAAATAATTTGCAAACTCAAAGTCTAGCTTTTCTAAGTTTCCAGAAATTCGCACCGAATTCACTCCGACTTCCGGGCGCCGTAGGGGTCGACGTCATAAAATCGTGACATTGACCTGACTTACGCTTCGAATAATATTCATTTCCCGGAAATCTAGACCAGCTGGGAGGAGGGCCAGGGTTGGAAGGGGAAGGGCCAGGCTCCATGCCAAAGGGCGTCTCGGAACACTCGATTTTAGGCACAGGTGGATTCTAGTGTTATTAAATTTAATTTCAAAATCGCATCGCATTTCTACGCATGGACAGGTGTTCACCCAAATGATGCTGTGGTGCCCGAGTGTGAGTGTAGACGGTGATGACAAATTGAGTTTTGAAATCCATTAATTGAGAGGCGAGCCGGTTGACTGGGACATGATAACGAATTGAACTCAACAGACATATTAGGAACGCCAATCGTTTTGTTCTGCGAGAAGAAAATTGTGTTTGGTATTATTTTGGGCTGAGCAAATTGTGCTGAACTTTCAATTTTGAATTGATTTCCTCGCTCGCTGTAAAGATATTTCGATTTCCTTTCGACCAGTGCTGGTTCCAAAATTGCTCCCCGAATTCCCAAGAAACTGATCGAAAGCAATCGGCGTTTTTGACTAGACTTTGATTGTGGGCTGACTGAAACTTAACATCAGCTTCAGAATTAATGGTTTCTCTGTTGATGTGAAGTTTCAGCCAGCCAACTGCTCTGCTCAAGGTCACGGGATCGCTCAACGGCGGAAAAGAAATAAAACGAGCTTTGTTTGGCTATGATAATACATCTGTATATACATTACTCAATAATTAATAATTTAGTTTAAATATTCTTTTTGAATTTTTAGTAGATTAAATTACATAAATATTCAATAAATTTCAATTAACGGACACTGACGCAAGTCGAAATCGAAGTGCTTCAAACGACAATGGCCAAAACATCATTGCGGAATTCCCTCGGCTCAGCGGACGAAGCCCCGCGGCCGCGGAGAAAACTATCTTCGGGACCCAACTATTCGGAAACTCAGGTTGAGTCAATGGATGGATGGATGTTGCCGCCGGGAAATCCCCTTCATAATTGGTAGAACGTGCAGCCTTGAAACTCGATCATCAACTGAATGAGTCTCTGTTCGATTGTCCGCCATTGTTATCCTCTGAGCCGAACAAGGATTGGTAATACACATTGCGGCCGTCATTTGAAGCACTTCAATTCGTCTCAAAAGTTTTGAACTTGTTACTGTTTGTATTATTTTTGATTAAGTGCTTGGAAAAACTGTTTGTTTGCTTTTGTACCAAAAGAACAGCTCATTTGACGCTTTTATAAAACGCAATGCGTGAGTCCACTCTCTGCGGGTTCGACACGACCAGCAAAGTGACCGTTAGACAGTTGCCACCCAGTTGTGTCTAACGGGCACTTTGCTCATCGGCCCGAATCACCGGGAACTTGCTTCAAATTAGTGATAATATTACACAGTACCGAGGCCTTGGGGTTAGCTCAACTTGTTTGTCAGCTTCAACAGCAACATGACCCAATTCGAATCGAAATGTACCGACGGCGTTCATTCCCTCCTGCTCGCTTTTTCAAATTTGACCGAAACGTTGATTTGATCTGATTGGGGGTTCTCTGTTTGCGTAGCTAAAACTGAGTTGCTTTTCTTTTTAGAAACTTGGCAAATTATGCGGTAGCAGTGTCCCATTCAATGGTTGACCGCTGGGCATTCAACTCGAAGAGCTCTTACAGACATCATTCAGGGATGAGATTATATTGGGTTGCTCCATTTATTCTTCGCTCCTTCATCGGTTTTGACTTAATCGCTAGCTTGCACAGAGTAAATTAGTAGTTTCAATGAGAGGAAAACTCAAAAAACCGAAGAAATAAAAGTGGATGAAATAAACAGCTGATATTCGAGGCTGACAAACAGTGGGTCTCTGCCGAATTGGTCTGTTGCTCGAATGGGGTCTTCTCGGTGCGTCCTCCTCGCTTATCTCTTACGTAACCTATGTGCTATATGGTTTTGTGGTTGTGCGTCCGGCTTGCTAGGAGCCCGGTTGCGAACCGAAGAGGTGACATTGTCTATTGCTGCGGCTCTTGTCTGCGCCGAAATTGCACCGCATTCGCGTATCACCTTTCGCCCATTGGCGCCCGTACTGTTGGCCGTTGTGCTGGTAACGCAGTTGACCGAGCTGCTCTGCTGGCATGCAACAAGCCTGTG
>JANSTV010018892.1:0-30255 GCA_027564135.1 Lestremia cinerea
GAAAAGCTTCCTGTTGTTCGATTAATTCAAAAATAATCCTCAATTCTCAGTTGGATAAATCTTAACTACATCATCGCCGCTCTCGAAGGAGGCGAGATTGGGGTGAATGCAGCAGCTTCGGTCCATTGGAAACAGATATCGAGAAAAAGTGTGAAACAACAACAAGAAATGCGGTGCTGATGCTGGTCGGACATCCCGCTGGGCTCTGATATTACCGAATGATATGAAGCACATCGATTCGATGGATATTTGTCTGTTTGCGAAAGCCATACGGGATGCCATGGCGAAAAGTTGTGTTCGTCGATTGAAGATACTTTGATTGAAAAACACCACCGTTTTGTGCGAGAGAATGGCCAACATTTCCGTATTCATTTCGAATGGAATGTCCTTCAATCGAGGAGCTTTCGATGTGACTAATTATATGAATTTCGAATGGATGGATGAGCGATTTCAAAGGTTTTTGACGATAATTTGGTGGGCTCGTGTTTATCTGGTCGTTCGCTTTGATGTTTAATCAGCCAAAGAGATGAACACTATTCTAATTCCGTTCATTCCATTCATCCCATTCATTCTTTAGCCAAGCTTATTTTCGAATGGACCAAACGATTCGCGATTTCCAGCCTGCTCTAATTACTTGTATTACTCTCGAGCGAGTTAACATCCAATTGCAAACCCCTGAGAAATTTCACGTTTGTCGGTCAAAGCTCATTTTCGATGTAACCGACAGTGTCAAATATAAGGCATTCGATATGCTGAAGTTGCAACCGTGGCATTCTAAAATTCTGAAATTACCACTTCAACTATCTCAATCACCGCAACCAGCAAACCATTCCCCAATGGCTTTGCCATGCGTCGTTCATCAATCCTAATCAAAATCCATGCATGTTTTCTTCCATGAACCTCGCTCTGGTGACGCCCACAAAACTATCCGGAAGCGACGAGTGAGCGAAAGAGAAAAAAAAAACTGGCTCCAACTCTAAATTAATTGCAATGCCAGCAAACATATTTTGCATTTTATAATTATATTTCGAGTCCATTCATATTAATGTTATGCAAAATCGTGTGTTGTCACACACAAGTTGTGTCTCGTCTCGTCGCTGCTTGCGGTACGGTTGACTATAGTCGGTCTTCACAACTCGGTCGTAGTGACTCATTTCGGCAACAAAACTATAATTAATTTGTAATAATTGAAATTTAAATTAATTATAAAATATATTCGGTTTTGCGAAACGCTAGCGCACAATTTATGCGAAAGCGATTCAGTACGCGAATTGAGCCAAGAACGACTGCGAATAATTTCTTTACGCTTCTGCTGAGGGATTTCCCATTCATTTCGAGGAAAAACTAACGGTAAGAATTTTAGAGTAGGACGCAGCAGACCGTTATAAGTGGATTTGAGCTTTTACTTTTCTGAACGATTTTCGGATGACAGGCAGATGAGCCGAAATTCAAATTTCTCTTCTTATTTTTTTCGTCCTCTCGCTTTATTGCGGCCTGGACGGTTGTGAGAGTTGAGCCCGTTGCCCGAGAGACGGAAAAACTATTTTGAATTGAATTGAATTGAATGGAGCCACCTCACATCCACTTGATGTGCTTTGTCATTAATGCAGCCACTGTCGTGGTCTTCAGAGGGAAATTTTCATTTCAGTTGAGAGTGCCAATCTGGAGGGTATGCAGAGACAGGTAATCACCATCACTAAATTAATTTGTACACTAATAGTGATGTGATGGCGTTGGCGAACGGCATGCCATGATTTAAATTGATTAGCATATGCAAATCAGCAGATATAACCTGGGATTGTCTATCTCCATAATTGTGTGTGTGTGCGTGTGTGTGTGTGTTAGTGGATTTGTATGAATGTGCTGATGTGCGTCATAGACATGTTTAACGGTGGAGTTCCAGCTGGGGCTTTCAAAAGTTCTCATTTCCATGCGAGTATTCCTAGATTCTTGAATCCGCACTGAAGTGGCAAGACGCCCATCCTCTTTGGCCACCTTATTGATATCACTTTCATGAAAATTGATGGACAATGCTAATTTGCATTGTAATGTTGTCGTCGTCGTCTATCTTTCGATTTGTGTCTGGCGTTGTCTTGAATGTGCATGCTTTTGAATCTCCATAAAATTATTTATGGCCTGGCGACCTACATCGATTACACTGAGTCAACATAATGTTAAATTGCAAATTATTTTGCATAGTTGATTTGGTGAAAAGCGTGTGTTCCGAAAATGCTCCCGAATGTTCATATGATTTCGCCCAAGAGGGCTTCTGTGCTGTGACGTCAGTCAATTGTTTTTTTTCGCTGGGAAAAACAAAACAATAATCGTGACACGAGGCTTGCGAAACGCAGTGTGAGCAAGTCAATGCTTTCACTGCTTGTTGATGCACAGACTAGGCACCTGCGAAGCATTGCAAAAAATATTGAAAACAAAATAAACAGCTTTGTTCAAACAGAACGTGTCGAAATGTTTGGAAGAATCAGAGCGGCCACACGAGACGCAAATACAGTTGATCGAGGGAGTATCGGTCATTGGTGCTCATTGATTTCATTTGAATTATCACTTCGCGAAAAAAAGACCATTTTTGTTGTTGTTTGTTTGTATTTTTATCGAAAGATTCATTATGATTCAATGCTTATCCAAACAGACCTGGAATCAGAGAAAAAGGTGAAGCTGGTTTGGGAGCGGCACGAACTGGCGGAGCTGGTAGAGCTGGTATAGCTGAAGCGGTTGGCGCTGTTAGACCTGGAACCGGAAGAGCTGGAAGTGTTGGAGAGGAGAGCCCTGGAACTGGAAGAGCTGCTGCTGGTAAGGCTAAAGGTGATCCACTCAAATCAGGCAAAGCAGTGCTTGGAAGGGCTCCTGTGGGCAAGGCTAGAGGTGCTCCACTCAAATCAGGCAAAGCAGGAATTGGAAGATCTTTTATTGGCAAGGCTGAAAGGGCTCCGCTAGTTGCCCCACCAAGCAACAAGTTGAAAAGTAAACTGGGCACTCCAAGCGCGTCTAGAACAAATCGAGCATTAGTCCCAAGGTCAAAATCAATGGCAACCCACTCGAGAATCCTTACCTATAACCGGCTCAACAATGGCTAAAGGACCACCAGACGCACCAACGGGAAGAGTAGAAATCCCAGGCAGTACCTGCGCAGTGCTGTCATTCTACGAAAACAAAAAGAACCATTTCGAATTCATTTCGATGCAGACTTTCACATTGAAAACTTTAATTGGTTTTTGACTTTACAGGAAAGCTCCAAAAACGGAGAACGCTCAGGCAAATAATGAATTTTCTCATTTTTATGACTTCAAATACGAGAAACTGAAACGGTTTCCAATTAAAATGCTGTTTGTGATTCAATTGAATGTCTCGCCACGTTATCGATACTCAAAATAGACACAGACTGTGATTGAAGTGCAGTGTATGCCCGCCGTTTATACAAATTACAGAGTTGATATTTCAAAGGAAGATAAAAATGCGAAAGCAATCATTTCAGAGGAATTAAAAATGATGAAAACTCTCATGAAAGGCTGCGCTGTCAAAGGGAGCAATCGCAGCCCAATCAGACCCACGTAAACGCCTGGAAACGGTCATTCGTGGGAAACCAATCGAATGACCTTTCGGCCATTCGAGAACCAATCAATATTCGTAAGCGAAATGAATGAAACAACAAAAGATATTCCATTAGGATCGAATTAAAAGCGAAGCGAGTGGGAAATCGCATTTACGTTGCCGAAAATAGTGCAATAAAGCTCATTAATTTTAATCTATTTGTACATATATTTCTAGCGGCACTAACCGTAAAGCCATCGCAGCGAAAATATTACAGAGATACTGTTGATGGTGCTATAGTAGTCGTGCCCGAATTGTGGCCGGGCGCGCGGACAAAGCATCAACCCATTTCTTTTCGGATAAGTATTCAACGAGAAACCTCAGTTTTAATTTATATTTTACGAGGAAATTTTCAACCTTAATTGCGTTTAAAATAAATCCATTCGAAACATAATTAAAGCATGTGTGAATGCTCTTTAATGTGTGCCGTTGATTGTGCCCGTGTGTGTGTCTGTGTGAATGTGTGTGTGTGTGTGTGTGTGTGTGTGTGTTGCTAGCGGTCCAAATTCCATGCAAGCACCATCAAGCTTGCTCTATCGTGGTGAGACATTTGTTCGGGAGACATTCAGTTGCATTCGAGCGAATCGCAAAAGTTGAACGTGCATTCAAAATGGGACGCGGGTCAGTGGCTCCGTGCGGCAACTAAAACGCCAGCATTGTGGTGATGACGTTGGCGGCTGTTGGTGTTGTTTTTCGTTCAATGCAAATGTTTGCGTTGAACGGTCGTGTGGTGTGATGTAGAAAATGCGCCTTTTCCCGGCGAAAATACTGAACCGCATGTGACCGCATTCGATTCACAATTCACTCGGACGAAAGCGCGCACAACACACACACACACACACACACACAATCAGTTTCCTTTCGGTCTACCATTCCATGACGCAGTTAATCTTGTTTATTATTTCGTACTGTTTCATCGGATTGCCATTTTTCTCGAAAAATTTCCATCAACCGAATGTCCTGGCTTGAGGGCGACCATACGAAAATCGCATTGAAATTTTTTCTTTTGCTTGAATTTTATACGCTGTTTTGCCCCATTTTCTTCACCGACGAGGTGTTTTGCAGCCAACACGACGGATGATGAACAGTTTTCACTTCAGGAAAAGCATTTTATGCTCATTAGAAGTGTTTCGAACGAGAAAGAATCGCATTTGCAGGCAGGCAAGCGAGCAGGTACATATTGGCCGGGGAAATCGCTCAAGTGCATTTCCAGCTCAAAGTCGAACTCACAATGGGGGTGAATTCCGCTGCGATGAGAATGTTATTTTCGATTTTGCCGAATGAATGAGCATAAAATCACCGGCGATAATTGAACGAGCATTGTTTTGGACTGTTGATCGTTCGACTTTCGATGGAATGACATTCTAATGGAACATTTCGAACAATGCACGACGCTCAACCTGCTGGAACAATGCATGCCTTGGCTACAAAACCAAACTGATTGAATAACCGTGCGCTCAAATAGAATTCATTCACTGCTTGGACAGCATTGTGCTCGTGCTACGGCTCATTGACGTTTGAAATGAGCATCCGACTTTGGGAATCATCCGATCGCGCTATTAACCACCTCAAATCTCCCTGCTCGGCCGAGTGATGACATCCTTAGGGTTTCGGTAATCACAGGAATTAGGCCTTCGGTTAGCCTGCATTTGATTTGAAAAGCCATCACAAATTCAGCATTAAAGAAGTCGACGGATGACGTGTGCCAGTTTTGACGTCACGTGACGTGAAATGAGATGGGCCATGTGGGGCTTTCAACCACAAAGCGTAGGCCACACCACCACATCATATTGTACGTCAACGTGAATAGCGTAAACAACCGCTACACTTGATGAAATGCATCAACGCAACGTCCGTGATTTGCGGTCAACTGTCCTAGTTTGGTTCACGTTTAGTCACCTGTCGATGCAAGTTGCGGCTCCACTCGATTCAATTAAGCTCATTCAAACAGACCTCACAGCAGAACGGTCCATTCGGTTGAAACCCACAGGCTATGGATTTTGCGCTCTGTGACTTACTAGATCAGGTGAGCTGTAAGCTGAAGGTGAATGATGTAAGTGGCTTTCACCGTCTGTTGTTCATTCAAGTTTTTACTCCAACGCAGTTTTGATAAGTCATCTTTGAAGCTTTTTGTATTCTTCACCGTCGGTCCGCGTAAGGACGTACGTCGTTTCAATTCAATATTCCATCGAATATTCATGCAACTGGTGAAATCAAAGAACAAAGGAATAACTGACCTCGTAGGTCAGAAACATTTAATGAATTTTATAAGACATCGATCATCGACGGTGCACCAGCGCCAGCAGAGCTTGTTCAATGCACTATTTGAAATGTCACATCATTAATTCTTCAAACGAATTATTTCGACTTATGTGTTGATGTCTGTTCGACGCTCATAAACAATTCAATGTTTTCACTGCAACTCATCGAACATCTACGTCGAACTGGGAAAAGGAAGGAACGATTACTTTTGCCCATCTCTTGGATTTTTCCCTTGAAAATATCGTGATTTTCCGATTCAATGAAGGACTTTGAAGAATTAACAGATTTGTTTTTGTCTAAAAGCTTCGGACCACTTGATGTGACCTACTTTCCTGGATCCAGGAAAGCCTGCTTGAGAACTTCGCTCTAACTTCAGCCATCGCCATTTGGTCATCTGTTGAGCCACTCTACTTGAGCGGTTGTTTTTTTATCGTCGCGTTTGTGGAGGACCTAAAGTTGGCGATTGCCCAAATCTGAGATGAGTGAGTGGCGACGCAGAGCTTGGAAAATTATTTAATTGTGCTTTTGGCATTAATTTTCCAGAGTGTCTTCTCGACGCACCTTGAAAGGTGATAAGAATCTCAAGAAGAGACATGTTAAAGTGCTGAGCTTTCATCAGGACTAACTGTTGTCAAGCAATTCTTGAACGCCATGAATGGAATCATACTCTGTGTCATTCTGCCGTCATTCTCTGCTCGACCCTGTTTCACTTGGTTTTGGTGAGTATCGACGATTCTGAGAGTTATTGCAGCTTCGAACTGTAACCCTTCCGCCGCAGAACACAACATCAGGGACTAGCGGAATGATTATTCAAAATGTTGAAGTCATTGTCGTTGTCCTTTCGGCGGTTTGTTCATCGATTTTCGAGAAAGAATTGAGGCCACCACCGCACTTCAAGATTCATACAAAAGTTACTGAACATTTTTCGAATCGAAATGAATTCGTATTCAAGACAATCAATTCAATAAACGTTTTACTGTTTAACGCTTCACTTTGACTGCATTTCATTCGATGTCCTTGAGGTCGCGTCGTATCGATTACAGCGACGACGATGTCATTTCTGAGAGAATATTCGATGACATCTTCGGTTACTACCTGAAGTGGGAAATGTGGGGAATGTGGGCCAAGTCCAAGCTCAAATTGCGTGTCATACAGCAACTCGTGCCGAGACTTCTTGACAGTTATTGAGACGATGCATGAGGAGGAATTTGTCTTCAAGAAGCTGTGATTCTTTTCCATTCAACGAAGTGAAGAGATTTTTCCTCGAAAATGTTGAAGCGAGTTCAATCGATTTCCGTGCTCGCAGTAGAGAGGATGAATCGAAAACCACATGCCACTTGTGAGACGCAGTTCATGTTATCCGTTATTTGGTCGTTCACCCACTGCGATGAAGATACAATCGTAGTTATTTGCTCTTTCGCATGAGCGCTTCTGCCAAATAGATCGAGAGAAAGAATGATGTGTGTGCCGTAATTCCATTTTCCTGAAGATTTTATTACGAAAGCGATGCTTCAACGAATTCAATCGATCGAATGGAAGAATCGAGCTACCGGTCGACGGCGGGCATCGATACCGACCGCAAAACACCACATTGATCGGATCGCATTTCCCATCAAGACTCTGCCAATTGAACAAGAGCGTCTAACCTGATTATGGTCAGATGGACGGAATAATTAAGTGATGAAAGTAACGGTCGCGTTACTTCATTGTGGCCGTTAATGACGTCAGCGCCCGGATTCAAAATGAGATGTATATCTCTGTCCTACTTTTGCTTGCGGGCATCTAATCTCCTTCAACCCCTTTCGTCAAGCCGAAAGCCTACCAACGCCTAATCGCCATATCTTTCCAATTTCGTTTTTTCCATTCCAATTCAATTGAACAAATTCTCCTTTGCTCTCCTTTTTGCAATATCGCGAGCAGAGCATACTTATCCGCACAGAGGCTTATTGCATTACATTTTTATTACAGTCGTTATTGTGTTCTGCGACTTGAAACAAAAGTGCGGCAACCACCCACACACCATGTTAATGGCGAATGAGTCGGAATAATAATAATGCGCCGTTATGGCTTTGATGTACGTCGACAGCAGACATATTCAATGGATAAAAGATGAGTCAAGGCGATTACGATTCTCGATGATTTTGATGAAGCTGAGAATAATCGATAAATAGAGCTGCGAAAAGTTGAAAAAAAAAATTATTATTCGCTTTGAATTGAGGAAGAGGTAAAAGGGCAATGTAATGAATGCCTTCCTACTGGATGTGAAACCTATTCGTAGTTCAAGTCCAACCGATTACTTAACCAACTCATCAGAGAATACAACGCAGAGGTTGATGGAATGCCAGAGACTCTACTTGACTTCGATTTGAGTGTAAAAAAGACTGGAGTTTGGTAACATAACAGGGTTTGAATCTCTGATCGGCAACAGATGGCGCTATTTTCAACAAAACTATTTCACACACCAACCTCGAGTCAACTCAGCTATGTCCAATTCAATTCCAAATCAACACGAAATCCATTTAAAACCCTTCACTTCTCGAGGGAATAACAAAGACATCGATCCACTTTACAGACCTCTGCGTTGAAACGCACAAGTTTCAAGTCGCTTGAAGAACATTGGATTGTCGGATTGCATAAATGCCGGCGTTTCCATCGAAAACATTAAAAGATGGGTAATTCCACGGCGAAGCCTTGTGGAAGGTTCATTCAGTGTACGAATCGATAAATTTTCCATAACAAGCAGATTGGAATCAATTTCAATTCCAATTTTCAATCGCCCAAAGGCGATAACAATGGACAATGTGACAAATGCCATATTGAGCCGTTTGAATCGCAATGAGCAATTGGGCTTTTCTAAAAACAGAACGATGACGATCAAGTGAACTCTATCAGGTTTTATCCAAACGCATTCACGATTGCGCGATAACAAACAAATGTGCTGAATCACACACGTGCATTACATATATCAGTCTCTCAATGAAGCGACGGTTGATAGCGCTAAGCCTACCGAAAATAATTTATTTTAATTCTGAGTCAACAATTATGGTGAAATACGCATGCTGGCGTAGGTTCCATATTATGAAAGAGATGAAAAAAGAAGATAGGAATTTCGAATTGCACCACGAAAACGACGAAGGCGATATCTTTGTCGTCGACGTTATCGTCGTATCGGTCAACCTCATCGAAACAATTCCAAATCATCGGTTCAATATCGACGACGACGACGTGAAGACAATGCGATCAATGACATTGACCTCGGGCACCCGATTCATTGTCAATTTTCTCGATAGTGCTATCTCAGGTGTGTCGCGTGACGACCAATTCAGTTGTGAACCGGCAACAACATGTGAACGTGATATTTATCACAATTGGCTCATCGGCGGCCTTTGTCGTAGCTTTCCCAAGTGCGGTCGTCGTGACCATTGCTTGTGGTCATAGCAACCGACCCGATTAGCGTCCGCACCCAAAACGCACCTCAAAGCAAACTACATTGCGGGCCGCTGTTCTGAGAAAAACAAACAAAAAATTTCGAATTCTTTTTCTTGAATTTATTTACAGCATTCTCGACACATTATTCGCGATCGAAGTGCGTCAATATTGTCGAGTGATTGAGTGGAGGGGACCATAGCGATTGGGGGGCCTATTGATCTTCGATGATGGGCAACTGGATGTCTGCAAGGGGATCGTCTCTGGTGGTATCCAATTCAACGGTGTTTGGATCGACGGATGGGCTATCTTCGACGGTGCGCTTGTTGGCGATGAGTTCTGGTTGCAAGCCAGTCAGTGTGGACACGGTGTTGGTCACTTGGACAGGGCACATGCATGGCACGAATTGGACATTGGAGCCGGAGGGTGGTGGGACAAAGTACTGTCCTGGCAGGGCTTCACCGATGTAGGACGGAAAACGGGCACTTGGGACTGCTGGTGGTGGATTCGGCAGGGGCTCCTCAGTAGTGGGCACTTCAGAAACTGCGGCTAGAGTGGTTGGTTCCGGTGTTGTAGATGTTGTCGATGGTGACGTTGGAGCAGGGCTGGTTGGGCTTGGCTCTACTGCGACGGTTGTTGCTGGTGGAAGTGGGGATGCTGTCGGCAATGGCCATTGTGGCTGTGGTTGCGGCTGAGGCAGAGGCTGAGGTTGAACCTGAGGCTGAGGTAGTGGTTGTGGCAGAGGTTGTGGCAAAGGCTGTGGCAAAGGCTGTCCAACTGGCGGTGGTCCGTATGTTGGGAACCCACGATTACCGTACTGAGGCGTTTCGAATAATCGCTGGTGCCAATTCGACACGGCATTGAATTTCGAAAGGGGTTGATACGGCAACGGGAAAATTGAGTTTGGTTGCAACGGCATCAATGGCTGGTACGTGTACCGGAAGTATCCAACAGGGATCTGCTTCACATTTTGGGGTGGTTCACTGTGAATGTATCATAAATTAGTCAACCTGACTGGTTTGATGTCGTTTCAGTGATCTTCGCTACATACATGAGTTCTGGATTTGGATTCTCCGGAATCGGATGAATAACATTGCCTCCATGGCCCGCCCACCAGAACGCCTGGCAATACACCACACTGCAGACAATCAGCACGATCTTAAAACAAATAATTTCAAAATAATTTCATCAAACAATAACGCACACACCGTCGATTGGGGGCAAATCTCTCGAATTAAGCCAAAAAAAAAAAACAATTGACCGATGCCCACCTCGACGATCCACATCGTCATGGAGGAAAATCACAAATCACTCACCTCTTGACGCAACATGTCCAAGAAGCACTGAATATAACCAACTTAACGAAACGACACACAAACACTCGAACGGCAAACACACGACGGTTAGAAGTCTTAAGATGACACCAGCACAGAGCACAGACCAATGATGACTGTTGATCGAACGACAGACGCGATCGAATATAAAACAAAGATGATGAGACCGATCAGTTCTGAGTTGAGATTATGTAATGTGAGCATTTGGGTTCGGATGTTTTATAGCCGCCGTCCCCACTGCCGGGATCGACGATCGATTCGGTGCGTGTGCGACATCTCTTTTTATCTCATTCGGATCAATCCACTAGCTCGAGCGGTGTGTGAGTACCGGGGTCAATAAATCGAGTGAGTGATCATTCCCGCGGGCTACCTCTCTCCATTTCTCTTTTCGCCAATCACGATCCACTTCGCTTTCGCTGATCAATCAGCGATGCTTGTGACTCACCCACGATCAGGCGATGTCAACGAGGGAGCACATTTATTTGACAATCTCTTTTGCAATGACATTCTTTTCCGCATCGAGTGTTCTTCTTGTGAGATCATTCGCGAGGTGGCATATGTTGCGACGTGACGTTGGAAACAGGCGAGAGTGAGATCGTAGAGCTGGCGCTGATTTCACCCTTGCATCGCTGTCCACAGAAGAACCACTTTCGGTCATTCGAATAAGCCACTCATCAACTGAAAACATCGCGCGCACTCCGACATGTCCCAGAGCGAGTCCCGCTGGACAACATAATTTATAAAACGTCGATTTAGAACCATTTCGAAATGCATCAAGAAGGGATTTTCGAAAGAATTTACATAAAAATGCGGTTAATATGATTTAGAAGATGAGCGGCGACCCGGTGTTGTTTGGGTTTTCACGATATTCGATGGGCGACAAAGCGGTTAAACAGCATTTCGACGATGGCAACGGTCAAATGGCATTCCAGAGGGCCGTCGATGGTCTGACAGCGGGTCTGACATGATGATTGAAAAGTCCACCGCCCGATGCAATCGATGACAAGCATTTGACCGCAACGATGATACCGTTGAGCCGCCGATGCGTGCGGTGATTGATTGAGTGATTTTGGAAGAATCACGCCGTCAGCATTCGATTCTAATTGAATTTTCCATCATTGGGTTCGGGTCTAGGCATGCGTGTGGGTGTTGCTAACATTCCAGCCACAATCCACCGCTAGAGGTAAATGTCATAAAACATTGTCAAAATAAAAATTCCCCGTTCGAAGTGACCCGACTCCTCCGGTTATCCGGTTATCAAATGAATGCATCGTAAAATGCGTTCAATACTGCGTCACCTGGTTGTTGAACCGAACTCCACAAATTACCATAACGGCTTCGCCCACTTGGATCTGACCGTTGCTGAGATCGATGATGGGACAACGAATAAATTCATCGCATCGGTCAGAAATTATGAGAAAAACTCACACTGACAATCCGACGACGACGACCAACGGAAAACAAAAAAAAAACAAATTCAAAACCGACCAAAACGATTAATAAACGACGACCACGACGGCAACACAACCATACCAGAGAACCGATGCCCGAACGGATTTCGGAATTCTTGAAATGCCACCTTTGTTTATTTCCAATTTAACGATCTAAACCAAGCGCAGAAGAGCGCGCACGATACGAACGACGACAATATTCGGATGCGCCGAATAGCGGTTTTTGTCCAACATCATTTGCTTTTTTTTCCAATAATTTTCCGACAAACTTTGTGGTTTCGAAATGGCTCCCAGCGGTGACGAACTGTGTTTGTGTGGTCATCGATGAAGGTCATCGGTCTTGATCTGCCCCAAAAATGCACGGGATTTGGGAGTCAACAATGAACCTTCCGTTCGCATACGATCAAACCGGCCAATTCTGAAATTATCGATCTGCGGCGCATGTTTACACAAATCATTCGAATGTCCAACGTTTACATTGCACGCACAACTCCCGGCCACAACCGAAGATCCACATGCCGTTCCGTTGTTTGATTTGGTGCGGAGCCAAACAAACACATTTCGAATGGATTATTCACTCGAAATGTTGTACGTTTTTTTTCTTCGGATGGAATTCAAAATGTGCTACTTAACGCCAGACATCATTAGACATCAGTTTTCTACCTGACATCGGCCCGGTGAACATACGCACGATCTCACAGGCACCGGGTTAGGCGGACGATTATGATGACGACGACGACGACGACGAAGATCGAAAGATATTTCGTAAAGAATGAATGGAACACAATTCAATGAACTTGCACTCGCCACGGCGTTCTCTTAATGGGCTCTAAAGCGGCTTGAGTCCTCCATTCGGTAGCATAATTGTCCACGACAACCCCCTTATTCCGGTCCTAGTCGATCCAATCTACTTTCGCTGAAAGCAACAACTCATTCAAAACATTTCGATCAAACAGAAATCACCGACATCCAAACGATTCATTGACTGAATCTTGACTTTTCGACAAGCAATTTTGGCAACAATTAAAGCTTTACAGTTTCAAGCACCATATAGTCTTTGTCGTAAATAATCGACGTACGTCAAATAATGATTGCTAATTTTAAAGCACAATGGTTGGCCAACCGGGTCGCTCTAATTGACTGTTAACGAAAATCCAAAACGCAAACAAATCGCCAAACAACACACCGGTCTGACAATTGTCTAACCCAATCGCATTCAATGGAAAGACGAAAGATATTTATCGTTTTATTACTATCATTTTTGTAATCGGATACGAACAAATACCAGAATCACTTGAATTTAATAACAACACAGGATGATAATGAATGAACGATAACCATTAGCGAACCCATTGGCAGAGATAACGCTAGCCTGGTTGCATTTGAAGCCCAAAACCGATCGCCAATTTGTCCGTTGGCTTCAGTTGCTTTGCGTCTGTTTTGGCCTCGCATGCGCCCTTGATCAGAGTTGGTTGTTAGATTTTGCGGGAAAATGTTGAAGCCAATCGGATATCAGTACTATTCGGCCATATGCAGTGAGTTGGATTTGATTGATGACACACAACAGAGACTTTACACGCACGATGATCGATTCTAGGCAATATCATTGCATTTGCGCATGGCACCTCGTCCGGGTGGGCTAGTTCAAACTACTTGCTGCTGCTGTCGAAGGATTCGCCACTGCCGACCGGACCGTTGACCATTGATGAAGCTTCTTGGGTGGTGTCGCTGCTGTGCATCGGCGGATTCCTTGGGAATGTGCTCGTCGCAACTGTCAGCCATCGATTTGGACGCAAACAACTGCTCATGTTCTCGGCCATTCCACAAATCGTAAGTTTCACATCCAGTCGCTGGTCAAGGCAAGTGTCACCCATAGCGTTCGTTTGCAGATTAGCTGGTTGCTGGTGATGGTGGCGAAGAACATCTACTATTTGTACGTTTCACGTTTGTTGGCCGGTTTCGTTGGTGGTGGTTGTTTCGTGCTGATTCCACTGTTCGTTTCAGAGATCGCTGACATTCGGTGAGCACACACACATACGCTGACTGGGGCTGGCTTCTAATTGTTCTGTGCATTTCAGTGTTCGCGGCACTTTAGGTTCACTTTTGATTTTAGCCTTCAACGCTGGTGTATTAGTGTCGTTCATCGTTGGTGCGTACTGCAGCTATGCTATGCAAACGAAGATACTCATCGTGGTGCCTGTCGTCTTCTTGATATTGTTCAGTGTCTGTCCGGAGTCACCGGATTTCTTAGCGAGGAGATCGAAGCAAGAGGTAATTCGTCCGGGGATGTTTGGAGAACCAACCTCTGACTAAAATCATTTTTCAGAAAGTTGCGAAATCTTTGAAATTCTACCGTGGGGTGCCGCAGGTGGATGTCGAAATGGAGAAGTTCCCCGTCAAAGCGAATAACATTCAAATTCTTTCCACGGCAAAAGGCGATGAGTCAACGAGCAAGCTTGCATGGGCTGATTTCAGTGAGTCATTTCACAAATTGCGAATCGAATGGAAATTGTTGACAAAAAATTTGTCATTTTCCTTCTGCAGCCAGCTCCCCTGCGCGCAAAGCGGTAATCATCGGTTTCGTGCTGTCGGTATTGACTGTCTTCAACGGGATTTACGTTATGATGAACTACACCGTTGCCATTTTCGAAGAAGCTGGCTCGAGCTTATCGCCGGATGAGTCGTCGATCGTCATAGCGGCCATTCAGTTGATTGCAAACTTTCTGGCTGCCATTTTGGTGGATCGCGCCGGACGGAAAATGCTGCTGACTGTGTCGGCCGCCGGAACGGGTGTCGGTCTGACGTGCATGGGCTTTTACACTTTGGTAGGCGGCTCTTTGGTGGGTTTCGAATGGATTCCAGTGGTCTCCTTCTCCCTGGCCGTCTTCAGTTGCTCGATTGGACTGTTCGGATTGCCATTCGTCATTCTCGCGGAAATCTTGCCGGACAAAGTACGTTGAAGAAATCCCCCTCCTGTTCCGACCCGACTAAACTGATTTCTTGCAGATTCGCGAACCGGCGCTTTCATTCTGCACATCCATGATGTGGGTCTTCAGCGCTGGCCTGATCAAGTACTTCCCGCTGGGACTTTTGTGGTTCGGCATGCACGGTTGCATGTTGGCCTTTGCTATGATTTGCTTCGTCGGCATCGCGTTCATTCAACTTTATGTGCCTGAGACGAAGGGTCGCAATTACAAGAGCATCATGCAATTGTTGCAGGAATAAAATAGGCTTCGAACGATACACCAATTTGCTGTGATTCCGCACCGGAGAGTACAACCGAATTCACTTCGATGGCAGATGGGATTGACACCGAGACTTGTAGTTGCTGTCGTCACAATGTCGAGCATTTTTATTGTCTGTTTTCGACACCAAATCTTCTATTTTATGTACATATTTCACAATTGCTGCTTATTACCAAATTATGCGGCTCGTGCGGTTATCAGATTTGAAGATGTAGATGATCTTTTATGCAGTTTGTCCCACACGTCAGAGATAAAGAAGAGAATTAGACCAAATAAAACGACTTGCCTGAGAGTTGATTTAAAAACGCCGAGATTTCGACTACGATGAACGCCAGTGTGCGTAAGTCCAAACAATGCTTTTCCAAACAATGGGAAAGACGTCCAAAACACTTTAGAGGAAGATGCAAAGCTCTGCTAGATTTGGCTCTAACATATCCATGCCTTCACACTCATCTTTCTTCTTGCCTTAAATTCGAATCCCTTGGCTGTTCACTTGAAATTGAGGAAGTCTGTATCATACACCCTTTCTTACTTTGCAACTGAGATGATGCCGTGAGATGATGAGACGTCTCTGATAGTGGAAAAAAGCAACTCATGTCTTCTCCAAACCACTGAAGATCCTAAAGGCCAGAAGCGAGTAAACGAGTAACGATTCCCCCACACACAAGCCTTCACAAGCCAATCACCACCCGAAATTCAAATCACTTGCTGTGTTCGTTCCCATCAATTACTGAAATTTCAGATTGTTTGCCTCGAAATTTCTGTCAATTATGTCCCCAACTTATCGCAATTAATCTCGACCGAATGTGTGAATGTGTGAGCAGTTAACGACGACGGTGACAAGAGTTTTCCATTTCTCCTTTCTTTTCATTATTTTGGATATCCGCTCCGCTCGAAAGGAACCCGTTATTAAAACGACAATACCCACTCCTTGGACAATGTAATTTCTCATGAATTAACAATTGCTGTTTGTTGATTGTTTGACGGAAACTGGTCCGTCCCTAAAAATTCAAATTTCGGAATTTCAATTGAACAATTTCCGACCTGAAGGTGACGCGGGGTTGGCTCCATTGGTGGGAACTGAAGACAATTTTCGCGGCACTTCAAACGTTATATTTACGTGGGAGTGTCCCGAGAGGACCTCAGTCAGTGCAAATAGCCTGCGGAGATCACAACAAAATGAAGATTCTGGAGTTGAATCGCCAGATACTCAAAGCGACTGGCGTTTTGCCGAGACGACCAATCATTTTCTGGTTTTGGGTAGCCGGACTCTATCAAACGGTGTTTGCGGCCATTGCTTATTTGGTCCACAACATCCACGATATCAAGGAGTTTAGCGGCACAGTTTATCTGATTGCACCCGTTGCAATGGTCGTGGACAATGTTGTGTCTTTATTTCAGCAAAGTCATCGAATCGATAAGATTTTCAAGGCTTTCCAGAAGGTTGTCGATGCAAGTGAGTCAGTTCTCGAAGTGTTCGATCGAATGGTCTCGAAGAGGTTTCCTTCGTTTCAGGACAATATTCAGATGAGTTGAAATTTTACGTGGATGCTGAGCACCGGACGGCATTGTTACTTGGACGCGGCAAAAAATACTTTATTTTTATGTTGTTTCTGTTCACTTTGTTGCCTTTCATCATCCCGATTGTTACGCTCACGAATGGAACATATTCGATCGATGCCTGGAAGCTACCTTTCAAAGTGCGGTAGGTCGATTGGGTCGTCTGCGAAAGGAGTCAGCTTGAGTTATCCTCTTCTTCAGATATCCGTTTGAATCGCATTCAGCGATCGGATTAATTTGCACCTACGTGCTTTTGCTGTACTACCTGATTGGCTGTCTGATTTTCTGCTTCACCCCGGATCCCCTCTACATCGGCTTCTGCAACTATTCTATTGCGATCATCCAGAATGTGAAGTACGCTTTTGCCCGTCTGAACCGAGTGGGTGGCGAGAGAGACTTCAAGGCGGAGCTGATAAAAGTGGTTAACTTTCATAATGAAGCGCTCAGGTGAGACATTAAACCTTGCAGTCGCGAAAGATTGTTTATTCCTCCTTCTCAATTCAAGCCTTGTGGAATCATGCGTTCAACTGTACAATCGCATCGTCTTCACGAAATTCAGTTTCGCTGCATTTGGCTTCATTTTGGCCATTTTCGATCTGCAAATCGTAAGGCCTGACTCACTCCTCTTACCCATCGATCGGCAGTCATTTGGCTCTTTTCAGATGATTCCCGAGAGGCGATACAATGACATCTCTTTCTGTGCAAACGCCGCCACTATTCTGGGAATGATGGCGCTAATTCTTTGCTTGTTCGGGAATTTGGTGACCACCGAGGCGGAAAGTGTTGCTGAGGCCGCTTATGACACCAATTGGTACTCGTATCCGGTGGAGTTGAGGATTTTTATAATGCTCGCCATTCGACGGACTCAACGACCGTTGCATTTCTCCGGATATCGGGTGGTCGTTTGTACGTTGGAAAACTATGGAAAAGTAAGTATTTTTGAAATTCTGGAAGGAGTTGGCAGGAATTAAACCAATATTCTCTCTTCAGTTGATGAAAGCAAGTGCCTCCGCCGTAGCTGTTCTACAGTCTGTCAGCTCTTGATTGACGAATCACTGTTTACGATGGAATCTGATATTGCTCATAATGTTGTTTTCGTTGTTGTTGTGATGTTAATAAATGTCTGGCAAATATTTGCTTGGCTTTTTTCTTGCATTCCAATGGCGCTTCCATTGATTGAGCAATTCAAACCCAAATTGAAAACAAAATCGAATTCAGCAATTGGAAACGCGGCCCACAAGTCGTGCCTTGTTGCTTCGGTAGTCATCGGTGTCGCGTCGTCTCCAAAATTCGATTGTTAAAACAGGTGTTTCGTCGAATGAATGCATAAATTGTTTCAGTTCTCGTTCAATCATCGAAACATTTTGGAGATAATTCCGTCGATGCGAAATAAGTTCTGAGCTGCGCAATAAATTGCCACGAAATGGTGAGCTCCTGGAGGATAATCGCCTACACGGGTTTTGTGGCCATGCTGTTGATACTGCTGCTGTACATCTGTCTGCAAGACGATAGTTTCCTGCGGCTGGCACCGGTTTCATTGGAGCTGCTACGCATCCAACAGTTTCTACCGACAGCGCCGTGAGTTATTCATTCACTTTTCTACGAAGCTCTCAAGTCGAAGATGTAAACAAACAACGATATTGAGTTGGTGAATCAGTGGTGCGAATAGAGTAGTCGATTCGAAATGAATTTATTTTTAGATTTTTCTTGCGACGATGTTGAATTGGGAGATTTTGATGACGAAATTAGGGGGTTATTTCGAACTAAGTTTCTTTTTGCAGAGTCAAGCCACCACCGCTGAAGAGGCCTCGAATCCAAGCCATCCCAGATCTGGTTCTTGATGACTCACAGAAATTCGATCCACTGCAGATGGAAGGTTTGATCAAGTAAATATGATGGTATTAGCGATGCTTTCCGTTACAAACGCCAGTTTTCGAATGATTCAAAGGTTTGAGGGAAAAGCCCGTGATGAAATCAATTTGGTTTACATGAGAATCGCCGATTTCAACGACTTCAAAGTATTCTCGTGAGTTTTGCCTTCTTTCAGGAAAATTCAACCTCTTTTGAAAATCTTCCCGGGGTTCTAGGATCGCCGACCTGGAATATCTGGAACTGCCAGAAGATCATAAAGTCAAATTCGAGCTGCAAATTAAGAAATTGGCGGAACGCATCAAACTTGCAGTACAAAAAATGCAGAGGGCCGTTGAGGAATTGGAAGAATTTCGTGGAAAGATGACTCCACTGATTGAGCTCCCAGGCGAGGGCAGCAAACAGAAGCGGAATGAGTCCACCAAGTATACTGATGCCCCACAAGCCATCACCAACTACACTCGTCTTTTGTGGATTCAAATCTACAATGTTGAGACGATCATCTTCCAGTTGTTTACGCCAAAAATGCCAATGATTTCGTATCTGATCGGTGATAGGAAAGCGAACCTCGTGGCCATGAAAGAGAAGGCTCTGGAGGATATGGATATAAGGAAGTTCATCCCCATTTGGAACGACACCGACGAAAATGAACCGGCCACGTAATATCTCACCATTTTCTTCAAAGACAATCCTTCCACTTCGTTTTCGAACAGCTTTTCAGATGACTTCCTGGAACAGCAAATGATGATGTATTATATTTTCAAATATTACGAGTTCCACACCGACAGCCTACTTGACTGGACCAATTATCAAGCAGACAAGCTGAGCGATCTGAGACGGTAAGTTCTGCTGACTTGAAGCGATTCATTCCCTTCATCCGCATTCGTTTGCAGGACTAGCCGAAGCAGCAAGGATAGTAGTCTCCGAATTCAGTTAGTGGCTTCAACCACAATTCATTTTGAAAAGTCTTGACTCTGATATGCTTTCAGGAAATTAGAAAAGGATTTGTCGGACAAACTGCTGGAGGTGCAATACAACGCTGCCAAAACGGAGATCTATCGTGTAGTTGCTCAGCGGATCAAGTTGTATAATACGGAACGCAAAGTGCGTGCGCTGTTGCCAGGGGTTAAAGTCGTTTCCAAATTGATTGGCACTCATAACAAGCGGGTTGTGGTTGAGTCGATGCCTGAAGGTAAAGCGGTGGCTGCTCTAGAACCTGATGTTGCGGTGGAGATGGAAGATGGGGTTCCGATCCCCATCGGCTGGGACCGAAATTGGTCTTGGGATCTCATCTAAGCCAATGCTGGGTGAACTGACTGAGAAACAAAAACTGGATTCGAACAAAACTACTTTTCAATCCACGCTGTGAAAAACCGAATAAAAGCAAAATAAAATTGAAATTTCCCTTCTGGAGGCTCTCACTCAAATTTATTGGTGAAGCGATGGGTTTCCTTTGATCAATCTCTTCAAGCCGCAAGAGCTCAATCTATAATTGACACAAGCATTCAATTCAGTAGCTTCATCCTCAATCAGCCTTGTAATAACTGCATGATGCTTCCATAGCTTCGGCCCTTGGTTTCGGGCAAACAGAAATGGACGTAAACGATTCCAAGGAAGCAGAATCCAGCAAACACAAACATGCATCCGTAAAGTCCAATCCAAAGCACACCAAACGGGAAGAACTTAGCCAAAGTGACGATGAAAACCCAGTTGAGAGATATGCAAAGCGATACTGCGGGATCTCGAATCTGCAAGTAATCAATTGAAATCAGTATGTTTGTTCGCGTAAGACACCTCTGGACTGGACCTTTTCAGGCATTATCTCCGACATGACGACAAATGGCGTTCCGAATAGGCCGATGGAGCACATGAAGACAGCGACTGAGAAGGCAAGCAATGGGATCCATTTGTAATGCACCCAATCGGTGCCCAGCATGGTGTAGCAGCCCATGCACATCAGACCGATTCCCGTGCCAGCGCCAGATACAATCAGCAGCACCTTCCGACCGGCGCTGTCGACTAAAGTTGCGGCAATGATGTTCGCTATCAGCTGGATCGCTGCTATGATGATTGATGACTCATCCGGCGTCAAATTCGAACCGGCTTCTTTGAAGATTGCCGCAGTGTAGTTCATCATGACGTAAATCCCATTGAGGATGTTCAGCGCTGACAGGGTGACCCCAATCAATATAGCTCTTCGTGCTGTAGCATTCGCTGTGAGTTGAGAGGGCAGGAATCAACACAAGGTCGAGTTCTTCAAGTCAACTTACTGAAATCTGCCAGCGAGAGTCCTGGCTGAGACTCTTCTCGGGCTTCTACGGCCGGGGCTTGAACCCTACTCGTCTCGATCGACAATTGCTCGGTTTCAGCATCTTGTGGCACTCCACGATAGAACTTCAGCGATTTCGTCAATTTCTTCGACTGAAAATGTTGGGGATTAGTTTCATTCGGGTGCGAACCGTGTGACTCACATTTGGCCTGGATTTCCTCGTCAAAAATTGTGGGGATTCTGGACAAATGCTGAACAAAGCACAAAAGACGATGGGGAAAACCAAGTAGATGTTTGTCTGCGTGTCGTAACTGCAATAGGCGCCAATGATGAATGCGAACAGTGTGCCTGCGTTGAAGGACATCACCATGAGTGAGCCCATGGCTCCTCGGACGCTAAAATCAACATTAGATATAAGTGCCTGGACCCTAAGAGAATCCAAACTGCTCACCGATCCTCAGCGATCTCCGCCACGAACAATGGTATCATCACGAATGAGCATCCACCCACCAGTCCGGCAAGCAATCGCGATAAATACAAATGGTAGACGTTCTGCGCAAACATCACGAGCAACCAACTGATCTGCAAATTAATGCTTTGAACGAAACGTCACGTGAAATTCGAAAGTGTTTTACGATTTGCGGAATAGCCGAGAACATAAGCAGCTTTTTGCGGCCGAAATGATGTGTAGCAAAGGCGAAGACGATGCTTCCGATGAAGCCACCCAGTGCGAGCAAGGAAACAACCCATGAGGCCTCGTCAACGGTCAACGGCCCCGATGGCAGAGGTGAGTCTGGCGCCATCAGTCGCAGGTAGTTGGTGTTGCCCCAGCCGGATGACGTCCCATGGGCAAACATGATGAGGTTGCCTGAAATCGACAGCCCTTAGAATGAGCACCGCGCTGTGGATCGTCAGGTGGATTAGACTTACTGCAAATGGCTGAGTAGTATTGATATCCGACCGGGCTCCGCATTCCTGTCATTTTTTTGTTTCGTTGCTTTGACCACAGAAGCTCGCATGAGACTGCTACATCGACCTGGTCGACGAGCACTTCTGGTCACAAATTACGCGGCCGATTGGCGATAGACGTGGACTATTATCACTTTTTTGCTTTGCCTTTATACACCAATTGAACACACAAAGAATTGATTATTAGAATATTTCATGTCGCTTTTGGTTTCGAGCACGAGCTAGTCGTGCAGAACGAGCAGTGCGAGCATTACAAGCGTTGGCAGTCAAGCCAATTATTGTCGCTGGGATTAATCAAAGCCAGCAATTGCTGTGAGTTTTTTCGCTGGAGAATATCGGTTATTTTTAGGTTGTGGCTGAGAACATTGCGTTCTGGCTCTGCCACTGTCGCTTATCAGATTCTGTTCGGAATCCCTCTCTGCATTTCTTTCATGCTATGCATGCAAAGTAGAAGGAATCATTTCAGGAGTTGCGAATCAACTCAGAATGAAGTCCGTTACCATTTGTTGAATCCACTCACTGCTCTTCTCACTTTTCGAACACTCTCGTTGTCGCTCAATCAAAATTTGTCGTTAAAAAAATTTTCAAATTATTCGAATTCAGCAATTGGAAACGCGGCCCACAAGTCGTGCCTTGTCGCTTCGTTAGTCATCGGTGTCGTCGTCGTCTCCAAAATTCAATTGTTAAAACAGGTGTTTCGTCGAATGAATGCATAAATTGTTTCAGTTCTCGTTCAATCATCGAAACATTTTGGAGATAATTCCGTCGATGCGAAATAAGTTCTGAGCTGCGCAATAAATTGCCACGAAATGGTGAGCTCCTGGAGGATAATCGCCTACACGGGTTTTGTGGCCATTCTGTTGATGTTGCTGTACCTCTGCCTGCAGGACGAGAGTTTCCTGCACCTGGCACCGGCTCCGTTGGGGTTGCTGCGAATCCATCAATTTTTGCCGTCATCGCCGTGAGTTAATTATTCGCTTTTCGACGAAGCTCTCAAGTCGATCGCATCGCCACGCAGTTGCTCGCAGTTCGATAAAAACATAAACAAACAACGACATTGAATTGGTGAATGAGTGGTGCGAATAGAGTAGTCGATTCGAAATGAATCTATTTTTAGGTTTTTCTTGCGACAACGTCGATCTGAGAGAATTCGATGACGAAATTAGGCGGCCACTTCGAACTAACTTTCGTTTTGCAGAGTAAAACCCCATCCTCTGAAGAAACCTAGAACCCAACCCATCCCAGATCTGGCGATTGATGACTCACAGAAATTCGATTCACTTCAGATGGGACGCTTGGTCAAGTAAACACGACGAAATGCTCCGTTCTCACTCATATTATCTCCATCTTTTTCTAAAGGCTCGAAGAGAAGGCCCGTGATGAAGTTCATTTGATTTACATGAAAATTGCCGATTTCAATAATTTCAAATTCTATTCGTGAGTGTTGAATATTTCATGAGAGACACATTCAACGTTCACTGTCGCATGCCATTTCAGAATTCAAGACATCGAATATCTGAATTTGTCGGAAGATCGGAAGAAAAAAATTGGTCTGCAAATAACGAGACTGAAGAAACGCATCCAATTGGCGGTGAAGAAAATGCAGAAAAATGTCCAAGAGTTGGAGCAGTTCCGTGGAAGGATGACAGCCATGCTGGAGCCTTCAGGCGATGGCAGCAAACAGTTGGCGGAAAATGCAACCATCAAGTACACTGATGCTCCGCAAGCCATCACCAACTACACTCGCTTGTTGTGGGTTCAAATCTACAACGTTGAGACGATCATCTTCCAGTTGTTCACACCAAAATTGCCAATGATTTCGTATTTGATCGGCGATGAGGATGACAATCACGTTCGCTTGAAACCCAATCCGGTAGTTAAGATGATCCCAAGGAAATTCATCCCCATTTCGGATGACACGGACGACAACGAACCAGCAACGTAAGCTTCTACCAGATTCAGTAATAAACTGCTTTTGACCCCTACCTTACTTTGATCAGCTTCTCCGATAACGACGTGGAACAGCAAATGATGATGTATTACGTTTTCAAATAGTAAGTCTCCCGCGAACAGCCTGGTGCTGGAGGATCAGACTAAACAATTTTTCTTCCCAAATCGCACAGTTACGAATATCACACCGATGATGGACTTGGTTGGGTCAATTTTGCGACTGAGCAGCTGAACGACCTCAAACAGTAAGGCTGATTATACGACCCAATATCTCCCACTAAAACGACGAAATTTTAAAACACGTTTAAACGTTGCTTTGATTTTTAATTCATACATTCAACTCGTAATTTTGTAACATTTTGGAAATCCAAGCTCGTTAATGATGAAAACCGAAAGCGCTCGGTCTGAATTAAATACCAAAACAACGTTCAAACGTGTTTCAACATTTCTTCTGTTTATGAAAAATGTTGATGTAATCGATCGTGAAAGCACAACCAACCAAATCTTCATTTACTTCCAGCGATGGCAGGCTTGACAAGGAAGGTCGTCTCCGAATGCGGTTCGTGTCCTCCAACAGGATTCATTTCGACCAAAAAATTAATATCGATCTCTTTTCAGGAAGTTGGAAAAGAAATTGATGCAAACAATGAAAGAAGTGCAATGGAACGCAGCCCAAACAGAGATCTATCGCGTGGTAGCTCAGCGCGTCAGGTTGTACAACACGGAACATCAAGTGCAGGAACTGCTGCCCGGCTACCAAACGATTTCCAAATTGGTTGGCACACACAACAAACGGGTCATGGTTCAGACGATACCGCAAATGAAGGAGTTGGCCGTGGTTGGAAGCACAGACGTCTCAACAAATGTTGGCAAAGAACCCCAAACGGCTCCAATTGTCATCGATTGGGACCGAAATTGGGGTTGGGACTTCTAACCTCAGCCGGATGAGCTTGAATTATTCAATCTGATCCAATGCATCAAAGACAGAAGCTGCAGCTTTAGCAAGATTCTACGTAGATTTTCTAGATCCTAGGTGCCTTCTCTTAGGAAAATAAAAACGATGCAATAATTTAACCAGAATACAACAAAACAATTTAATGTCCTTCAAAATCTGCTCCAAAACGAGAGACCGAATGAGTATTTCGGGGATAAACTAACAATTTCATATAAACAATAACCAAAAGGGTTTCGATCCCAAATCATAATCATCACCTCGGACCAAATCACTTGCGATAACTGGGCACCAGCAAATTGACTTTGTTCGATTTGGAGCTCGTAGCGGCCATGGCTTGCGTCAATCGCTTTCGAACGGCAGCATTACCCTTTTTGGCCGTTGTTGCTCTCTTGCGCGGGGAACTGGATTTCGTTCGAGACCTCTTTGCACTTCTCCCCCGAGCAGTGAACTTTCGTTTTCGCTTGGTACCGCCACGTGCTCCAGTGGCACCCGAAGAGGCCAGTGCTCCCCAATTGGTATTGTCAGCGGTTTCATTGTCCGAATCCTCAATGGTGCCATTCGCCTCAGCTTCGTCCTGCAAGTCCATGAGCATACACAACTTCTCAGCGGCATATTGCTGTGTGACCGTCAACAATTCTCGACCGTATTTTTCGAAATTGGCCTTTGTCACATGCGGAATGCCCAGCATTTCTTCTTGAGTCTCTGGTAGCTGATCGGCCATTGTCTTGATCGCTTGATTGTTCATGATGCTCGCCACTGTGACATTTCGGTCGGCGGCCCACGTGCGACATTTCTCCAGCAAATCGTTCAAGCAACGTGCCTTCAATTCGACCAGCTGTGCGTTCGAGGATGAATCCACCGCAGGAACTGCATTGTCATTCTCCTTTCCATTGGACTTGGAGCCGGCCGTCTTCTTAACGCTGACGGCGAACATTATTGCTGGGCAGCTGGTGGCCATCAGTGCCTGAATTTTCGGACCGATTTTCAGGTAGGCCAACGGAATGTCTCGGCAAAAAACTATCTCCTCGCGCAAGTATTCGTCGATGACCATTTTATGCAGCAATCTTTGAACGTCGTTCTTTGGCCAGTCCTTCAGCAATGAGTAGTACTCGTTCCTGTTATGACCACTTTCCATGACCTTCTTATTGCTGCTGCCCATCAGCACATCAACCATATGCAGCAATGTTACGCGTTGTCCAGGCTGATTGCAGAGATCACGAACGGCCTTTGCCAGTTTACGGCAAGTCGTCGTCGCATCGGTCTCCTTGAACTTCTTGTCACCAGCGGCGTTCACACAGTTATCGCAGGCTGATTTTCGCAGCGATAAACACTGATCTCTCGTGAAATTCTCTGCAAAGTAATTCAGCTGAATCGATCGGCGGCAATCGATGACATTCTCGCAGTAAGCGACGATCTTGTGCAGATTGTTGATGTGAACACGTTTCGCCTCCAGGCTAATGTTGGAATCGAGATCCAGCAACTTCAGAATGCGCATCATGTCTCCGAAATTGTAGTACAAAATGCAAACTGAGTCTTCACCGTCTCGACCGGCTCGACCAGACTCTTGGTAATAGCCTTCGATGGACTTCGGCAGGGAATAGTGGAAGACATAACGAACATCAGGCTTGTCGATGCCCATTCCGAATGCGATGGTCGCGCAAACCACTTTAAACTTGTCGGTGATCCAGTCCTTCTGCACTTTCTCGCGGTTTTTATCGCTTAGACCTGCGTGGTAGCTGGCCGCTTTGATCCCCGCCTGAAATGAATTGGCAAGTCTTAGAAATTGAACCCTTATTCACCAATGCCCTCACACTCACCTGAGCCAATTTCGCAGCCATTTGATCGCATTCCTTTCGCGACAGGCAATAAATGATGCCGGAAGCCTTTGCGAATTTCGACTTGATCAAATCCTCCATATCCTTAATGGTTGAAACGCCCTTCTTCTGCAGCACCATGTATTTGAGGTTGGGTCGATTGAAACTGCTCATGAACCACTTGCAGTTGCGCAGACTAAGCTGCTGAACGATATCGGCTCGAACGCGTGTGGTGGCCGTGGCGGTCAGCGCAATCACCGGCACATTTGGGTAATTCTGTCGGAATATCTTCAGTCGGGTGTAATCTGGTCGGAAGTCGTGGCCCCAGTGCGAGACGCAATGTGCTTCGTCGATTACAAATCGACCAATAAAGTCGTTTTGATAGAGTCGACCGAGGAGGTCTTGCAAACGATTCGATGCGAAAATCTTCTCCGGAGTGGTGTACAACAGTTTTATGCGGGGCGGCATGCATTCGAGGTCAGTGTAAATGGCCGACTGGTCGGCGTAGCTCTGTTCGCCAGAGAGATTCTTTGCGGCAATATCCAACGATTGTAATTTGCTAACCTGATCCAAGATCAGGGACTTCAATGGGCTGATAATGATAGACACCTTGTCCGTGAGGATGGCCGGTAGTTGATAGCACAACGATTTGCCGCCGCCCGTTGGCATCAGAACGAAGCAATCGTGACCGAGCAATGTTGCGTTAATGGCTTGCAACTGGTTCGGTCGAAACGACTTCAAGCCGAAATATTCGGTGAAAGCAACTTGCAGTCTGTCGGAATGCGGGAAGTTGAATCCATCGAATTCACCAGAATTGCCGTCGTTTTTGGTTCCGCTGTAGAAACTGCCCATGTTTTGGTTCGATTGCTTTGAAGAACATGTTGACGACTGTGAGGATGCCGCTACTTGATTGCCACTTGGGCCCGGGATGCTTTTTGACGTTTCCTTTGGTTCGATCCATGTCTTCTCCACCAGCTGATCAAACTCATCAAAATCATCTCCGAAACCGTAATCGTTCGTGGTCGTTGAGGGTTTTACCGCTTCAAATTGGTTCCGTTTCGGTTCATTCATAAAAGAGCTGGCCGGTTTGAAACCGCTCACATCCATCGCATCATCTGGAATGTCATCTGGGTACTCATCATCTTCAAGCATGATGCATTCTTCGAATTCTTTATCGCATTTCTCGATCGCTCGTTCGTTCATCTTGATTTTTGCCTTGATTTTTTGCTTGAGACTCTTCAGTTTTAGAAAAGCATCGGTTTGCTCGCCGAATATTGTTTGGTAAACGGAGGCGGGAAGATTATCGAAGATGTCACAATATTTCTCCATCACTTGCCTTTGGGTGGATTCGAAAAATTTCAAGTTTCTTCTTAGTTCGGTTGAGTCGTTCATGTTTTGAATGTTGAAGGCGCGATTGTCGGTGATATTTTTAACGAAACCTCCCAGGTGGGTTAGACTGGAGGAGCCAGAAAGAGGGGTACTAGTAGCATCTGATGCTGGTGATGTCGTTTCCGTGGGTGATGGCGAGCTTTTCGGTGAGTCAAGCGGGGTTCTAAAACGGAAGTTTCATTTAAAATTTCAGTCGAAGCGATTGAACCAACAACAACTTACAGAGCGTTCGGTGAAGAACTCGAAAACAATGACAAGGGTTTCTCTGCTGTTGATGTTCTGAAAGAAAGTCAACTTGAGATTTTACTCAGAAAGTGAATCAAACGCTTACCGTTCGAGTCTTGAAGTACTGCTTAAAGCTTTCAGTGGCTTTAGCGTTTCAGACACCTCCTTCGCAATAGTCGGCACTTTCAAAACATCTACGGATTTACTGCGAGTCAAATCCGGTGTCATCGGCTGGTTACTTATCGATTGGTTAGCTTGTAGGCTTTTTTCAAAGGCGTCGCTCAGTCGACTCAGATCAGTTGTGGGTTTTTTGAAGACGAATTTCGGTTTTCCAGAGATTAATGAGCTACTGGAAGAGGTAGACGATCTGGCAATGGAGCTGCTGGTGCTGGTAAGGGTGCTACTAATTGACCGGGAGAGCCCTGAGTCATTCGAAGACAACGTTTTCGTTGACAGCGCGGAAGATTCCGAACGAGTTCTGCTAGTTGAAGGATTTCCGCTAAGTTTGTCAGCCGAGTTTTTCGGTGTCATCGTAGAACTACCGCTCTTCGGCTGAGCGAATTTAAACTTCCCAACAACACCTTTGCCGACCAATCCAAAATCCTGTTCACTTTCCATCTTCTTCTGTGTGCTCTGAATCTTCTCCAAATCAGCGTCCAATCTCTTAACTGCTTTCAGGTAGGTTTCGTCTCGACTCAGCGCCAAGTCGAGATCCAATCGGTCTTTGGGCGTCAATTGAGCCTTCACAGTTGCATCGGCCGACGGTGAAGCGTACTTCGAATACAAGTCATCCATTTTGGTGGATCTCAACGTTGTGCTCTTCACTCCTTGCTTCACCGGTGTATTTTCAAGGGATTCACCATTGCGCCAATCATCATCGTCGTCCAAATTGGCGAAAATGTCATCATCCTCGTCCGCATTGAACAACTGCTTGCTGACGCCCGTCGATTTGACCGGAGAATGTGAGTCTTCATCGCTGATCTCGATGATACTCGATCTCTGTTTTGGTGGAGTTTTGTGATCGTTTAATTTTGAAGGAACGCGTCGAAAGACACTCGGCGAGGTTTCTATCGGTGGCTGGGAGGTCGTTTCTTCTGGCTGCGATGAGCTGGATTGACTTCGCGAGACGAAATTCAATAGCGACGGTTGCCGTATGTCTCGGTTCACTTGCACCGGCTTGAATGTGAATTTACCCATCGTTTACTATTTCATCACTGGCTGAATCACGGGAACAACATTTCAAATTGGCACCATTGCCGTCACAATGCCAATCAACTGTCAAATATTGCGCGCTGTTTCAGCGAACCGGTTCAATTCACTTGTGACTGGTTCAGGTGTTCCGGTTGAATCAATCTTCACTTTCATTTGACATTTTCTTCAGCAAAGCAGGAGCTCTTCAGGAAGATATTTTTCCATAAAAATGCATTTGAAACATTAATAAATCCATTTCAAGCCAATTCCATGAGTTTTTCTTTGCTGCTCGGAAAAAACATCGCAAAACATCGCAGACAAATGTGAAGCCTCCATAACATCGCCTCAACCGCATCATCGACCCGCATTCAATAAGTGACAGTTGAGAAAATAAGAATTTCATTTGTTTTTTGCACAAAAATTTTCGGTTTTCGTTCGCTCGCACAGAATTGAAAGCAAAACTACCAGAAAATTTCGTGAATTGGGTGCTTGATCATCGTCCCCTGTTTGTGACTTAAAAACCGGATGATTCTTTGCAAAGAGCCCAAATGAAAGTGCAAATCAAAAGTAAGTGATTGGTGGGTTGAACAAACCCATTAACAAGTCAAGTGTCGCGACGTCTGCTTTGGTCTTGCGACGCCAGACGCTGAAAAATTCGATTTTGTTTTCATTGTGCAATTTCGTCACAGATTGGATGAGCGTGGCCACATGGAAATGGATCGCCAACGATGATAATTGCG
>JANSTV010018893.1:0-16244 GCA_027564135.1 Lestremia cinerea
AACAAAAATCAAATGTGAAAAGTTCATTTGTGATTTCCGCAAGCGTTTCATGTTGTGCATGCGATTGAGACGTGTGCATTGCCTTTGACTGAATGGCGTGTCACCGAAACGAGCGCAAAACAACCGAATCAAAGCAATTTCCAATTGAAAAATCAATAAATTCCTGCCGTTTTTTGGTGGGGATTTTTTGAAATGTTGAATATCATGCATTATTAACGCATTTCCCATTTTCGATTTTCCAGCTGATTTTCTTGCATGGCCTGGGTGACACTGGGTAAGTTGAAAAGTTCAAGGTTATTTCGGGAAAAATTACCGAATCAGGGTTGAATTGTCATTTATAATTCGATAAATGTTTGATCAATCCGCCAAGGTCGGTCCATTAAAAACTAACGTTCCATTTTTTTTTCCATTTCCTCGACATTTTCTTTCGATCGGAATTGATTTTGACATGAAGACATGGGTGGATTCAAGCAATGGCCCAAATTCGGCCATCCTACATGAAAGTGATATGTCCGACGGCTCCGACGATGCCAGTCACCTTGAACGCTGGCTTCGAAATGCCCTCCTGGTTTGACTTGAGGACCCTTGACATGTATGGCCCTGAAGATGAGCAAGGCATCAAGAAGGCCACCGTCAACATTCATTCACTCATCGAAGCTGAAGTCAAGGCCGGCATTCAACCGAATCGCATCTTCCTGGGCGGTTTCTCACAAGGTGGCGCTCTGTCACTCTATGCTGGCCTGACCTACACCAAACCGTTGGCCGGAATAATGGCGCTATCATGTTGGTTGCCTTTGCATAAGAGCTTTCCCGCCGCCCGAGCAACATCCGAAACTCTACCGATATTCCAATGTCACGGTGATGTCGATCCCGTTGTTCCATACAAATTTGGCCAATTGTCGCATTACAGTATTAAAACCTTCATGACCAATGCTCAATTCACAACATACAATGGGCTATCCCATTCATCGTCACAACAGGAAATGGATGATCTCAAGGTGAGTCGATTCAGTCGTGAGTCGTGCGCTCTTTCGGAATCCATGCTCATGTTGAACAATATCGTTTCACCCTTTCAGGATTTCATCGAGAAGAATATTTCGGCATCCTCTTAATTGACATCACTCAAACACGATGATAGCAGCAATAATACGGAATACCAATAATCCTTGACAAATTAATTCAATTCACAAAATGTAAATGTTTTATGGGCGAGCAAATTGAATGCATTTTCAGGTGGTTGAACTAGCGGTCAATTGGCATGAAGAGAGAATGATGATTTTTCGAAAGCATTTGCAACTCAATCGGGTCTACTCGATTGAGTTTCACAATGATTTGATTAGGAATCGCGAGGAAACGAGACCAGTTTTGGAAATGTTGTAAAAAAAAAATTAAATAAAAATCTAAAGAAAACAAAATGAAAAAAACAAAAAATACAAAAGAATTGTTCTTAAAGAAAACTCTCCATTTATTTTCAATGTCAAACCAAAAATCAATGCAAATAGCAATATTTAAATAGAAATTCAAATGAAATGTAAAGAAAATTAACAATAAATCTGATGGCTAGAAATCGACTCGAAGATGTGATGTGCCTTGGGCGTTTGAGTGTACCGTTTCCCGCTCGGCGAGCCCTGCTGGAGTCGACCGCAGCCAGGGCAGCAGTTCAATGCGAGCGAATTTTCAGGGTGGCAAAGCGATATTGGCTGCTATTTGGGTCGCGAATCAATACCATAATTGGATTTGTGGATGATTTCGCGCAAAGCAGCTGCAGTCTTTGCAGCCCCGCCACAGTGACATAACCGATGCCGGCCGTTCGCGCTTTGATGAAACTAAAGTGGGCTTGAGTCAAATAGCCAAACACCTCACGAGAGCATTGTCGGCGGATTATTGTCGGTTTGCTGGGCAGCCACATTTCGCACATCGTCGACAATTGCTTGGCAATCAATGCGGCGGTGTTGGCTTTCACAATCAACACTTTTCGCTCGGATGTTTCTTGTTGGCGACGTTTCGTTCGAACCCGTCGGCGACGCAGTCGTTTGAGCAGTTTCAAGTGCTTTGCACGCAATCGTTTCCTGGCCGTTTCTTGGTCGTCGCTTTTCGGTGGTTCTGTGTGGATTGGCTCGTGATTGCCGTTTCGAGCGTGGCGAGATTTCCGCTTGAAGTCAGCTTTCGAGGGCAGACAAATGATTGAATATTTTCCGGCGTTGCCACGGTTCTCCATTTGAATCGAGACGGGAATCAACGCGTTTTCCGACAGAGTCACCGAGGCAATCGGTTGACGCTTCTCCAGGCATGTTTGGAGATCTCGCAAGACATCGCTGTCGCGAAGGACGAAGAAAGAATGGAGTTCCTTCGAAGACCAGTCTTTGAGTAGTTCCTGCCAAGGACATCGGAACGGACTGACGATTGAGAGCTTCTTGTAGTTTTGCCGCTTGTTTTGGGGTCGTCGAAAGTACTTCTGTCGGAGCTCCTTCTCTGCAAGTTCATCGTTGATGGTCGCGGTCAGCGTGTCTGGCTGGAACTCCTCGTCGAAACCCTCGCGATGGATTGTTTCGGTTTCTCGTAGCGCACCCGGTCGAGCACCCCACATGATCAGACAGATCCACGTGGAAATTCCATATCCACTCGGTACGATGACATCCCCTCCGGAGCCGTAGCCCAAGCGCTGGCTGTTTTTTAGTCCCGGCCTCTGCACCAACAACACTGGCACTGGCTGCAGCTCATTTTCGAATGAACACCGTTCACCTGGCACCAACGCATGTTTATTGCGTTTCGTACAAAGTTCATGCGTGGACATTTTCTCGTCAAAGATGCGGCGTCTCAAATCGGCATCCCAAATGGCACTGGAGGCATTGAAGGCGGGAATGGTGTAGGCTGCGTCACTGATGGAGTCTGTAGACTGATCGGCGGCGTTTGGAAGCGCTTTCGTTCTTTTCTTTGGTCGATTGATTCGTGGGTCCTCGATATTCAGTGCCAGTACGATGTGCGGCGAGAGCTCAGCTGGGGATTCGAACGTCGATGCGCTTTGCCAGAAATCGCTTTGTGACTGATGGGCTGCTCGACCTTCGTCGGTTTTCAAGAACTCTCCAAACCACGATTTTTGTTCCACGGACTGTAGCTTGCACTTGAACGCAGACGTTAGCACCGCCTGAGACAGAGGTCCCGTCAAACGGAAGCGATTCAACTGATCCTTCCGTTCGATTAATTGCACTGCGGTATTTTCATTCGAATAAATCTTCTCACCTTCACTTGCCGATTGTGTCAGCGAGAGAATCTTCACGAATTCTTCGACGACCTCACGATAAATCGACGGATGAACAAACATCCAAAGTCGTCTCGTCTCAGTGGTGTCGCTCTTAGCCGGTGGTTGCCAAATGAAGCTCACTCGACCCAAAGCACCCAAAGGGTAAGCCCCGGCTCGGAACAAATCCACCACACCTTCGCGCTGTCCGCCCAGAAATGCTTTGGCGCAGACGCCCAAACCACCATTCGGCCTGCGCATTTGTTCAAATTTTGACCGGAGCAGCTCAACAGGGCCATTCAACTCGATGGATCCGACATACGAAATGTCTTGAAGCAAACAATGCTTGATTGTGGCGCGATAGCAAGATCGGAATGTTTTGTCGCAAGAAGCGCGGGCCAGCTTGTATCCCCAGCGTTCGATCATATGAAACCGCTTGGCGTGCCAGATGTGCGTTTCCAGCCAAACGTTTCGCATTTGCCGTCGTTTGTATTCCGTGAGCAAATTCGCCGGTTTCCGTCGATACTTCCGCGAAGGACGTTTCCCCACAACCGGCATCGGACCATTTTTGCTCATCTGGTCGATGTGCGCCTTGCGGTACTTTCTGGGCAGCCGCTTTGGATTGTGCGACATCGCTCTCCGTCGCATGTGCGTGGGCAGCTTTTGGAAGACCAATTTCGTTGACAGCGGATTGGCGATGGCGCTCTTCAGCGAGCGGATCTCCTTGAGATGTTCCGAGGCATACCGGAATGTCTGAATTTGCTGAGGCAATTTTATGTCTCCGCCTACGGCTGCATCGGATTCAAATTTCTCCATCATTACGAAACCGCTGTCGTTGCTCGTTGGATCTGACAGAGTGGCTGGAAGGTTGGAATTTGATTATAGGACTTTCAGAGCTTCTGACTCTCGACGGAATACTTACCGCGATCGAGATACGATGCTCCTTTTCTTGCAGGTTCGTTGATTCACCGATTCAACACCATTCTCAACGGATGATACACTTTGTTTGTGTTTGGAGGTTATGTTTACATATCGGCCTTTTGACAGCTGACTGAACCACGTTCGTTGCAGCGGTGACGTTTCTTTTGCTTGAATCCCTACCAGCAGATTTGTCTGCTCACACACAGACACACACACACCGGACTCTCCGGGTTTGAGGAAATAAAAAGTGATTTTTCTCGAAACAAAAGTCGATTCAACAAAATGAGCGGCTGCGAACGGCCTGTGAATGAACTTGTTTTTCCTTCAACCCCAACCAACGATAACAATCGCGGCAACGAACTACCAATGAAACACCACATTCAGTCATTCACCGGCGGGAGATTGCGATCCATGCATTCGTTGTCAACAGTCACAATCCGACCATGGAATTTTCGAACAGAGTCTGAATCATTGATGAACTTTGACATCACCAACGTAGCGGCTGAGGCGACGACGATACCAACGATTGATCACAAGAACAGCAGCACAATGTCCGATCAGACCTTGGACTAATCGGCTTCTGCTCAGTTGTTTTGTTGTTGTCCATTTTTCCTCGCTTTCGATGGCTTCACAGTGCAGTCGCCGAAATGGTCTGAATACGTGACGGTCACGTTTAAGACAGAACTTAATTAGTTTTCTCCTCTCATGCGTTTCATTCAATAAGTTTCCTGCAAAAACTCGATCGACGAGGGTCATTAACGTTTGAAGGGAGATGACATCATCAAACATGTAGTGGACGATACTCGATCAGTTTCTTCCCTCTGATCATCCCCTTCAGGAAAAACAGCAAACCAAACGAAGTCCCAGAAGCATCGAATCGAGAGAAAAAATCGAAATGAATTGATAACTCGCAGACTATTTGCTGTTATTATAACTGTTATTCGTACGGAAAGCGAGTGACGATAGTCAACAATGCAAAACCAACCTGCGAACCGTCGACTGAAGAACGGAGTCCAATCACAGTGTCTTGTTGCAATGTGCAAAATATGAATACAAATTCTCACACGAAGCTCTCCTTCAGTTCTGTCTTGACAGGCGCTCGCAACACACAACAGACAACAGTACGCTCCCCGCACATCAAAGCGCGCTCGCGTTCACCAAGCTCGATCAACCGTCCGATTTCATTTTCAAAACAAAACATTTTCATTCATTCGTCGCTCAAACGTGGTCCAGTCCGTTGCTTAGCTCTCGATCGCTCAGCGTTGCCGCAACTCAACGCTGTTTGTCTGAACGTTCATCGGTCGCTGGTGTGTCATTCCAAACGGGTCGAAAATTCAGTTTTGGTGATTCAGCCATTCGTGAAACTAATTCCCGGTTCGAAGAACTGGTCTCCGCTCAAAGTGCTCCGAAGAGGAATTCATTCAAAGAAACTAGTGTGCGCAAAGTGTTGGGTGAATCAATCGAGAGATTTTGTTTACGGAACTTTCAATGCGATTCGCAGTCTCGCAGAGTGATTGAGTGTTTAATTAGTGCGATTCGCATCGGTTTTGGAAGCAACAAATATCGTTATCGTCATTCGATTTATGGAAATCTACCATTTGGACGAAGGTATGTTGAATCACTCGACGCAACTCGACGCAACTCGACTCGACCAGAGAATCGATTAGCTTTCGCCTCAACGGATAATATGTGCGCAAAATCGATTAGATAACTGAGCAGAATCAGTAAACTCGACCAATTCGAATCTGGAGCAACATAATCATGCTGTTGGTTCGCCACTCGTCGCAATCGGTCCGTCTAATCGATTGAGTCACAGATGCTCGAATCGGACTTTGGCTATCGTACAATCGCATCCGTCAAATGCGACAGTCTTCGCAAGGCAAATTCTTCACAAATGGGAAAATCAATGGCATAATCATTCCTCGAATGCAATTACCACAACGATTGATTTGCCTGCGCAATCAACGATCATAATCAACAAGCTCAGGCGAGGTGCGGAGAGTCGGTCAGATGAAGGCGACGCGTTATTAACCAAACGGGTCAATTATCAAATAATTGACGAAGTCTCCTTGGGTTATCGACTATCTCCGGTGATTTATTGCATTTCAATGGACGCGAGGTGCGTTTATCGATTAATGTTCTCGGGCACCTGGCCACCACCACACAGTGACTGGATGGTCAACATTCACCGGCTCATCGAAAAGCATTTACGAAAATTGCTAATGCGTTTTTTCGTCCGAGAGCATTGCAAACGCCACAACGACGAAGAGACTGGTGACTGTCGACAAATCAGATGCGATTATTAGCATTCAAATTGATTTGATTATCGTTGAATAATCATCTATAGAACGTTCTCTTGATTCTCGCGCATAATGCTCGTTGCAAATCATTGCCTCAACGAGCTCAAGTGTCAATCGAACGGCATTTATTGACTAGCACTGGAGTTGTGATAATATTTCGTTTGAGCTGTTTCTGGTTTGGCCGCAGCCAAAGGTCAACTGCGGCGATAGCAGGCCACTGTTGAGGATGGTCATGATTTCGGCTTGTTGTTGTTGTTCCGCACCGCATCTGACCGATTCCATAACCAAATTCGGTCATTCACATCAATTCAAATGCAGCGGTTGCATCACACAAGGCTCCGACGACAACACAGCCTCGGTGCGCGCGTACACAATTCAAGAATGGAACAACAACAACAACAAAAAATGTGACCACAATTTGCGTGTCTAATGAGGATTTCCGTTCTTCGCCAAACGAAAAACCAGCACCGATTGAACGATTTTGATGAATTGCTGTGTGGCTTTTCCGAAATGATTGCAAATTAAAATCCCAACCGAGATTGCAGCCATTTCGAAATGAACCTTTTGTTCTCATCACCGCCATCATGTGGCCGCTGAACGCACAAGTGAACATACATTTGAATGTTGAAATGGTGTTGCGCATTCATCGAAATGCTCGCAGCCGACTTAATGGTTAGTTTAGGACCAGACAATGGCCCGCCTAGCTCCGTGAATATGACCAACTGAATTTAATGAACCGAAAACGGCCAGTAAATTAATTGATCCGCAACACCATCGCCGAATTACAAGACATTTGTAATGAGCGCACACGGCATTGCTCAATGCGATTTCAATACGCAATTGTTATTAAATTTTTTCTTTTCGAAATCGACCTTTTGCGCATTGCCGTCAAACACTTCGATTGAATGGCTTGGCAATTATCCCGAAACGACCAACTCATCAACGAAACGAGTTCGGTCCATCCGTTGAATGTATCGGAGGTGATTTCGCAGAGGTCGGCGACGTGCCCGAAACACCAACCGGAAAATGTATCGAATGCGAAGAGAAAAGTGAAAAGATCACTGCCGCATGCATTGCCAACATCACCTGAGTTGTGCGTCTACGCATCACTCGTATACAAGTGAGAGTTGTCGCGGTAATCACTGCAATCACATGGCCCACACGGCCGATTGCAATGCTCGCCGTATTGGACCGCATCGCTGTGACTTTCATTTGGTCGCACACAACTTTCCGGCTTGCTACGCGTTACCCGCTACTCTCTGTCCATTTCGCAAGGCCCTTCGATGCAAATGCAATCGATTCGAACCGACAATGCGAAAGGAAAACAAAAATGGAAAGAAAACAAAACGGCCAACTGACCGAACTGTCGATGCACCGCCACACCGAAATGGCTCAGACGATTGTGTAACGGTCATTTTCTCCGATGCTTTCGTTCGTTCAGCCGGTCAGCGTTTGGTTCGTGCGCACGATTAGTCAACGTTGAGCGAATTTTCCAGTTCAATTTCTAGAAAATACGCAGTTCATGGCTTTGGTTTAGTACCTATATCGTTGTCTAATCGATGGCGGACCGGAGCAAAGCCTCGACCTGCGCTTGAATCTTGAACGCAATGCCATCAATCACACAAAGCGATACTCATGAATGGCTTGAAAACGTTCGATGAATGGAACGAATCAGCAGTTACAGGCATGAGACCGGCGTAAGCTTCTTTAACGAGCTCGGTTCTTGCAATCGGTTTTTTTTTTCCTATCCGCGGTTTTTTTCAACCATCCTCGAGCGGAGTCACCTTGAACTTGACAGAGTGTCGATCTGGAGTGTGACTCGCATTCAAGCCACCCGGAGACGTTTCCAAGCTCCTCAAAAGCACTCGCGATGCCGATCATCTCACTCAAGCATTTCGTACCGGACGCCTACTCAAAACGTGATTCAACTCGAACTCGCGCACGACGCAATCAAAAAACGAGATAATGAAATAAAAAAACTCTCCGGAATTTCATGCGATTCCGTGACGAAAAACGATCGGTCGGTATTCGAATGAAAATACGATTATCAACATCGATTCGCGCCTTTCGTGTGAACTTCAATACAAAGCAATCGTCGTTCATCGCTGATATCAGATTCGATCGAAATGCGAAAAGCTGCACAAAAACGAGTAAACAAACAAAACAACATTTCCATTCTTGAATCGAAATGGCAATCTTGCGCAACGGTCGTCACACGTCCATCGTTAATTATCAAATTGAAATATAACTTTGTTGATTTAACTGTCGTCTGGTTTTGTTATGTGCGAGACCCGACAAAGCGAGCGATTATTCTCATTATTCTCGCGTTATTGATTATTCGAAAAATTCAACAAATGCACATTTAATTTGAATTAACGATCGATCAATTACGAGGAGCATCAGGAAGAGATAGGTAATTGACGGTGTGGGGGGTTTCGGCGATCAGGTGGATGACGTCAGGGTGGTGGTCGTCAATCAACTGACATTTGGTTTGGATGCATTGTGAGTCAAACACACCACCCAGTGTGCATCGTGTGATGCGCCTGACGTCATTCAACTTTCGCATTCCGCAAGGTCGCTCGATGTGCTCGATTCCCAAGTCGGAAGCATCAACCGGTCGAATGCAACTCGAACAGCGTGATGAATCCCCGATTGTCGATGCGAAATTCTTCGCTTGAGCACCGAATTCACGGCTGAAGGTTGAACTTGACCACGTGGATGATCACCGGACTCGTTAACCGCTGCGGTTCAGCAATGTGTGATGCGGGGAAGCTAATTATTCCGCTTCGACATGCTTGAGCTGTGTTTGATGCGAAAGCCGGCGGCGGCCCGCTCGGTCAAAAACGCCACTCGCAGCAATCGAACGATCAAAACACTCGAGCTCAACCTAATACGTCCATCATCATTTCCATTTACATTGTCGATTTCAGCCTCCACAAAAAGCAACAATACAGCTCTCCCCTCGCCGTTGCTGCCCGTCAAGCTGTTATTGCGAACGTGATACAGTTTTTTGCGGTTCGTTCGAACAACTCCTGGATTCTTTGCATGCGATGAGGTCGTTGATCAATCGACGATCTCCGTATGAATGTCATACGGGATCCGAACCTATCCAATCATACGAATTCAGCGCAGCATCCGATTCTTTTCCTCGCGACCCCATTCCTCGACTTCATTTTGGTGATGAAGTTGCGTTCGAAATGAAGAAAATTAAGTTTTCTGATCGTCGACTTTCAATGCTTCACAGTGAGATAATTGTGAGAGACAGAGAGAGACAGAGAGAGAGGGGGGGCTCGTTGAAGACTCCCGAAATCCAAGTGTCCCGAACGAGTGGACTGCTGAGAGTGAGAATGACCGGTCATTCGCCGGGGAATGCTTCATCGATAAATTTTGAAAGCAACACCACGACTTGAGTTCGCCCAAAATGGATCATCGAACTCAGGCGACCCTGAGGTTCTACGCCATCCGACCAACGCCAAGCGATAAGTGCAGAATGTCTTCCAAAGCAAATAGCTGTCGTTTGTATCCCAAAATGCAAAACGATCCAACGCGCCGCTGGCGAACCGCTCGTGTGCTCAAGTGTCGATGTCACAACCACTCGCTGAATAACCGTTCGACACGGATGAGAACCATCAAAACGAAATCAAGCAAATCATTTGCTTATTTTTTGCTTTCGGTTCCTTTCCTCTAATTTATTCCGGGCGCATTCTCAGTCTGGGTCAACAATGGACCAGATGTCGAGAGTAACGCTACGGCACGGAATCGAAATGTCGATGTTTGTTTTGATTAAAATCACATTTTTTCGACGTTTTTTTGTCTTTTTGGAAACGAGTTTTGTTTCTGGCCAATCATTCGATCAATCGGAGCAGCACATCAGATTCTAAATATATTCGGATTGTGGATCGAAATAGTCGAAAAAAAAAAGGAAATTATACTTTGACTGTCGTTTGCTAGTCATTTGGATCCGTAAAGTTCAATCATGACGTAGTTTTCACCAATGATTGCCGGCTACGTCAACAGTCACTACCGCCACCGTACCAACAACACCAACACCAACGCCAACAATCAAACACGACCGCTTGTCAGATCATTGTCAATGGCGTTATCTGATTGAATTATGTTAGTTGAATGCGTGAAACAAGGTGATTTTTGCATAAAATATTTGCATTCTGTGATTTGTCACCGGTTCGGGTGGAATTTGCATGCGCCAGCTATGCATCGATATGGAGATCGGCTTACGTTTTATCGTATTGAACGGTTCACGTCATCAATCCACAAACGATGCCAATTCAATTGGAAAAGAGATCTCTCAGCGCTCCATCCGAGTCAGTGTCGATGTTGGGCTCGTTGTCGACCTACCCATTCCAGATGTCATCGCGCATTTGCTTCGATTCTTCCCTCCCTCCTTACCCCCCATATTTCTGATTTCAAAATTTGCATTTTCGTTTCCTTTGTTTCGAGTCAATGCTTCCGCTGCTGCCCCTGTCGATGATTCGACTAATTGTTCTCGAATGTGGGCAAACAACACGTATGGCGTGCTCGAATCAGATACCAGCCAGTTGTGATTCAATCGAGTTGTTCTCGGATTCTCGATCAACAGCTTCACTAGCACTAGTTCGTTGCGATGATCAATAGCGAAATTCTGTGCATTTCGCTATTGCGTCATCGCTATTCTCGTAGCTGAGAGTACGTTATGCTCTCGATGATGGCTCTTCGATAGAACTCCATTTGCGATCACAACAAAATCACGTGTATCGTTGACGAAACGGTGATAATTTATTCGCCTGCAGAAAAAAAAAAACCATTTCGGAAAAGTCATAAACGGCCGAAGTGTTGGAGCCAGAAAGTGACCAAAACCAGACGACTGACAGTGTTCCGATATTTATGCTAATTGTCTCAGATGGATTTCATTAAGTTTTTTTCGATGCGTGCTTTAATGGGCTCGAAGTCGACTGGAGATTGCGGAATAGCTTGGATGGGGTTGATTAGGCTCAATTGCGATGGCATCGTTAACCAAGCGAAATGGCCTGCTTCCGCACTGCTGGCTCATTTAACGAAGGTGCTAATCGTGAAACCGCAGAAAACCTTCGAACTATTCGCTCAAAACGCTTCCAAAACGAAAACATACGCTCCGAATCGCACACCGTTGGCGGCTACCACCGCCAGCAAAACAAAATTGTCATTTCTCGTCGTCGTCGTCGTCGATGTTTGTTTTGGTTGACGAAACAATCAAAACAGTTTCAACAAAATTAATGTGAATTTCGTTGTGAAATTTCCATGTTTTGTTTTTTCTTTCGTTTTTGTTTTGGCGTCCATGGTTGCCGTCGTCGTCGTTAACCGCCTTTCGTTCTTGGCAATCGCGATTATTTGGACGAAACCGCAAATGAATCTGTTTTTCGGTCAAACGTCAAAGATTTGAAATTCTAAAATCCAAGAATCATCTACGACTGAGTCGATACCGAAACCGGCATACACTGGCGGAGGAAGAGAAGCGGTGATGTAGAGGAGGTGATCCGCCAAGAATGAATCAGCCATCGAGGCAATTAGTGTTAATTTGGCGGTCTGGGTTGGTGGGGAGAAGCATCTCAACCACCGTGCGATCCTAATCAAAAGCGGTTTGGAAGTATTTTCAAACGTTTCTCATTCAAACAATCGAGCACGGCTAAAACTCGTCTTTGACTCCTTCGAGACCAATGTCGATAAACAACAAGACAAAGTAAATGCCCGTCGTCATTACCCGCGACTTACGCACGCATCAAGCCTCAAGCCCACCTCATGCCGTTGACGGAAACAACAAGACCGCTGACCACTTTGCGGTATCTTTGCGTCGATTCTGTTCTGTTGGCCCAATGATTTGTGACCACAACAATTGAATTTGATTCAGTTACGCTCGCGACAACCACTCCAATTGGGTCATTTTCATTTGTTCAACGCTATGCCACGCATGTGTCACATACGCTTGCAGCCGTTGTCAATTTAATTTGCCAGTTAATTTACGTTGATTTTGTTCGATTGTTTCACCCGGTGTGTCGTTGATGTGTTGACTGAACTCGCTAAATTCGCTGAATCCATTCTCAAGGATCCCAGTCAATTGTACGCGATTTCGTGTCTCATTCCGTTTCGGTGAGTTGAATTGTGCTGTGTGGTCGATCGGGCGGAACAGAAATGTTGCGATTGCAATTGCATTGCAATTATAACGAAATTACTTGGAAATTTAATTGAACATTGTTTTTCGCCGGAGACTTGAATGTGTCGATTGCGACTGCGGGGCGGTTTGGTTGATTTCGTGCATTTCGATCTACGATCATTCTTGCTGGATAGCACTCCTCCTTCACCGAGAGCTGTGTCGGTTGCGATCCGCTCGAGAATCGTATCTCTGCGAGGTCACCGCACCCGAAAGCAACCACCCACTTCCACCCGCAATCGCAAACCTTCATCTCGATTCTAATGACTGCTGGTGAAGCCAAATGAAACGTTTTCTTTGTTCCACGCCGCGTTGCCACCAAACCGTGTCACGGCGACACATTTACGCTCGAAAGATTGAACGATTCGCAGTCAAAAGAAACAACCGTTATTCTCTCGTTAACGCATTGTACGAATGCGCCATTGACTGACACTGTAGCGTTTTGCATCTCGTTGTTTTGCTTGTGGCGCGAGCATGTGATTCTCAATGGAATTTCATGGTTCGCCACCGCCGCCGTTGGTTTTTCACCGAACATGACACGATCAATTCGATCCAATCGTGCACATGTCCGAAAATCCTAATTGCCGTGTCGATGTTTAATTGCATTTCCAAATTGTCTATTTTCAGCTGAGTAACCTGGTGATCCGCCCTTGACGTTCGTGCCCAACAAATCCATGACATGCTTGACATAGCCAAAGACGTTGAATTCCAAGATGTGGTCTACACGGTCAAGGCGAGCGGTAAGTGTGGATGCAACGCCGGGTGACTGGGCAACATTTTCGGTGAACCGAAATCGATTGACGGAGCTGCTTTCATTATTCGCACGAAACTACGTCTTCCGATTGTGAAATTAAGCGTCGATCGTCACCCGTCGTGTGTCGTGTGTCAGCGCTAGGTCAAGTTCAATGTCTGTCGGTGAGAGTCGGCAATTCACGAATTGAAAGAAAGAAAACTATTCTTCCGAATTGAATTTCAAGCGAAATTATCATTGCGGCCGCTTCTCCACGACCCGACATGATTCACGTGAATGTCCACGTTTGTTGTTTTCGCAGACGGTTTCGGCTTATTGACGTTTTGAAGAAATTTTTTTTTTCTTTTTTTTCCGAAATTTGAATGGAATACACTCTCGCATTGAGCCGCAACCGAAATTTATGCCGTTGTTTTCGTCAATTACCGCTTTTTCGCCGTTTGATGGATGCGTGCGTGTGTGCTCGGTTGGTCTTGTGCGCCATGAAATGACCTATTGTTCGTTACGAGTCGGATGACGTATTTCGGAGAGTTGAGCTCGCTCGCGGGGAAATGGGTCACGTCTGGAACCGAGTCTGAGTCTAAAGGGCCATTCAATGACATACGGTTTTCTGTTGCAGTTCACGACTCGAAGCGGAAGTGTCTTCTGAATGGAGTCAGCGGTGTGTTCAAAAATGGGCAATTGTCCGCCATCATGGGACCCTCTGGTGCTGGCAAAAGCAGCCTGTTGAACGCCATTTCTGGTTTGAGGTAAGTTCAATCGATTGCTCATTACCTTGCGGTTGCGTTGAACGACTTCGAATCGAAGTCAATTTATGCATTTATTCAACGATGAAAGCGAAATGAATTCAAAATCGCATGCGTCCGGTGAGTTTGTTGTGAATCACGCAGGTAGCCTTGCGACTTGATCGTCAATTCGAACATATCGGTGTGGAAATAGATGAGTTTCGGTTTTTTTCCGGGGAGGCAAGATGACTGAGTGATTTTTCTTTGGCAGGACTTCCGGAGTGTCCGGTCATATTCTGCGTAACCGAAAGGCTTCGTGCTACTTGACCCAAGAGGACTACCATCATCCGTATCTCAGTGTGCAGGAGCTCATGAAAATGGCGTGCAATTTGAAGCTAAAGGCCGGCATCGCACATGAGCCCATCATCGCGGAAATTCTAATGAATCTGAATTTGAATCACCGTCGCAAGAATTGCGCCACTCAATTGAGCGGTGGTGAACGTCGAAGATTGTCAATTGCCCTGGAACTTGTGGCGAATCCAACCATTTTCTATTTGGACGAACCGACCAGTGGCCTGGACGAGGTGACAGCCGCCCAATGCATTCGTTTGCTGAAGAACCTTGCGAAACAGGATAAGACTGTGGTGTGCACCATTCACCAACCGTCGGCCACCACTTTCGCTCTGTTCGATCAAATCTTCGTGCTGGCCAAAGGCATGTGCGTTTACCAAGGCGGACCAACTGTGCTCGTTCCGTTTCTGTCGAAGCTCAATCTCAAATGTCCCACGCACTACAATCCCTCCGATTACATCATTGAATTGTGCGATTCGGATGAGAGCAACATGATCCAGGAAATGGCGGACCAAACGCAAAACGGGAAGCTTGTATGCACGCTGGATGAGAGTGATGTCGCCAATGAGAATATCGTCGATGCCTCGCTCAACATGAAGAACGCAATCACTTCGATGATTTGGGACAGACCGAAAGCACCCGGCGGCACATTCCTCGAGAAAATGAAGGCATTCTCCAAATTGATGCAGAACGATCATGCCATTTCGGGATTTCGGCAATTCATCGTGCTATTCAACATCATGTTGCTGAAGATCTGGCGCAACAAATCGGTTTTGGCCATTCAATTGTTTCATCACATTTTTTGCGGTCTCATTTTTGGTAAGTGGAATCCGTTGACCTAGCCGGAAGAGAATTTGGTGTGGTTTTTCTCCTTCATTTCGACAACTCGTGTTCTCTCTGCTTCTCAGGCATGATTTTCTTCAAGGCAGCCAACGAAGGTCAACGCATGTTTGACCATCTGAAATTCTGCATTGGCGTCATTTTCTTCATCACGTACACGCAAATCATCGTGCCAGTGTTGGCCTGTAAGTGCTTTCAAATGCCCTCAGCACGAATTCAACTGACGGTTCGCCAATTCTCCATTCCCTTCAGATCCCAGCGAGGTGAAACTCCTGAAGAAAGAGTGCTTCAACCGTTGGTACAGCTTGATGCCGTACTATACAGCATTGACATTGTCACGGATCCCCTTCCAGGTGTGTATCTTTCGAAGCTCCCTCCAGTGGATCTTTGTGAATGAAATCAAATCAACCAATTCTCCAACAGATTGTATTCAATTTGATATTCCTCGGCCTGACCTACTCTATGACCGGATTGCCAGTTGATGTCTTCCGTTTCTTTTTGTTTGCGGCAGTCGGCCTAATCGTGTCCTTCGTGGCTGAAGGCATGGGTCTCGCCATCGGAGCCAGTTTTGGAATAACGGTAATTGACCCCTTCTAACCCCTCCCCGCCCTTCCACTTGAAGTCAACACTTGTCATTCCAGAATGGAAGCGTGGTTGGACCGTTGCTGATAGCTCCCCTGCTTGGATTGGCCATCTACGGATTCGACTTTGCCAACGACATCCCGACGCTGATGTATGCTTTCATGAAAATCTCCTTCGTTCGGGTTGGCGTTGTATCGCTTGTGCTCACCGTCTTCGGTTATGATCGTCTCCAATTGGACTGCCCAGATGTCTACTGTCATTTCGATGATCCGAAAGTGCTCTTGCGATTCTTGCGAATCGAACGCGTGCAACTCTGGCACGAACTCTCCTTCCTTCTCATGTATGTGATCATTTTTCG
>JANSTV010019004.1:0-16238 GCA_027564135.1 Lestremia cinerea
CAGCCACGGGACCAAACATTGATGGTGGTAAATATGGCCGCATCGTGTCGCTTTGATGTCTTCATTCGGCTCAAATGGCGATGTGCAAATCGAACACTGATAAGTGAACGCTGTGTGATGGGGCAGTCTGTTCGTCTCGGGTGTCGTATGGCTTCTCGTCGCAGCTATTTTAGCCTCCAGTCTTGCAAGTGCTTGCCTCTGATTGTCGCATTTCTTGGTGAGAGCTATTTTCTCGCGATTCCTCTCACCAATTTGTTTGCCCAGTAAGCCATTCTGACGTCTCAGGTCAGCATTCTCTTTCTTGATATTATCATGATTTGATTTGATTTGATTTTGTGTCGATTTCAATTTCTGATTTTCTCGTTGCAGTTTGGCGTTTGTTTCGTTTAAATTTGAAATCTTCTCCATTAACTCACTGTGTCCAATATCCATGATTTAGGCTGGAAGAACCTCCCCGAACGTACGGATGAAACCAATCCAGTATTTTGTTAAAACTGAAAGAGGTTTACAATCGTTGACAGTTCGATGGCTTATCGTTGCATGTCCAAAGGTATTATGAACCTGAGAGCATCGCGCAGAAACGAGGCAACACTGAACATGGTATTCGATACTAAAACGAACATGGTGGAAAGACGTACTAGATTTGTTGAACGATCGTTTTCTACTGTTTTGATCTCCATCTATAATGAGTTTCTCTTTTTATTTTGGGTTTTTCTGTTGCATTTGGCTTCATTTTGACGGTTATACCTGAGAAATGTGCTTCATGCCAGGTATGTCTCCGAAACCGTCTTCTTGATCGATCGGAGTTAAGGGCCTCGAAACTGGTCCAGGCTTAATTGTAGTAGTTATATGGTATTTCACCACCAAGTCGTTGGGGCGATTCTCAGTACTAAGTGACTTGACCATTACGCGTATGGTATCAATCGCTGTCTGCCATTTGCCTTCGCTTTCCCATGACCTTTCACTCGATTTGAATTCGGTTGTTTTGAGCGTCGATTGGAGCAGGCAAATTTGTTCCTTCTGTATGGCGACGGTTATTGCTAACGAATCTCTTTCCGATTGCATCGAATCGAGACACTTATGAGACAAGAAGATTACTCTCAGGGTTGATGGGCTACTCGGGTCCTGGCATATATGGCAGGTCATCTATCTGAAGGAAGGATCGTGGTAATGACACATTGGTCTGATGCAGCACATGATTCTCACTGTGTGAACCAAGAGGGCAGGCAATCACGGTCGTAGATCGATTCACAGTCATTCATCACGAATTCAGTGGGAGGGAAATTCAAGAATAAAAACAATGACGATGACATAAGCCTTAACGTTTTATTTATGATTCCGTTCATTCAGCGTTCACAACCTCAACCATATTGAAATAACACAATATCGATTTACGTGTTGATGCGATGCTATCAGAATCAGAACATGATATTAATAATTGACTTTAAAATACTAATTAAAAATGAATAAATGATATTGAATGTGACTTCTGCTAGCTCTTCTGCGAGAAAGTCCATTTAGAAGAAGAAAAAAAAACCTCCGAAAAACGACAAATAAATCGAAAATTAGATTTGAAAAATTTGGGAATTTCCGATGGGATTAATGCCCAACACATTGTCGAAAATTGGACATTTACTAAAAATCAAATAGAGAAAAAACTTGAAATCAAACAGCAATTCAAATTCGCTAGCCATAGATGATGTTCGCTCGAGAACTCCTTCCTGCAAACAACAGTCGATTCAGCACTGTATCCAGCGTATTCATGATGATGCTGTTGTGCTCAAACAAATACTGCAGGCGTCCTGCATCCCAATCAGCCGAAGGAGTTTCCACTCGAGTGCATTTCTTTTCGAAGTCCGTCGTCATAGCGCCGTTTTCCATGCAAATCTCAATGGTTTTCTTCCGATAAGAGTCCAAACACCGAATTGCTTTGACCAAATTCGCTTTGATTTTGACATTTTCGCTGAGAACTGCTTTGATTTTTTTCAGTTCGGAAATCTGGGCTTTCTGGCCTTTGATGATATTCGCTTGGGAATCTCTTTCAGCGACCAAAAGAGATTTGATTCTAACATTCTCGCTGAGCACTGCGTCGATCTTCTGCTGGTGGTTGAAAATCTCCTCTCTTTGGCTATTGATGATGCTCGCTTGCGAATCTCTCTCCGCAACCAACGATTCGATCAGCTTCTCATCGGATTGGCTCGGATTTCTTTCATTTTCAGCGATATCGAAGTAGATTTTCAACAAATTGGGAATTGTGCATGGGCATCGGCACTGCGGGCAGGTTTTGGAGCTGAAAATCGAAGAGGTTTGAATGTATCATTGGGACGAGTGGTGAGAATCGGTGGTTGGTACTCACGAGCTCAGCCACGGGACCAAACATTGATGGTGGTAAATATGGCCGCATCGTGTCGCTTTGATGTCTTCATTCGGCTCAAATGGCGATGTGCAAATCGAACACTGATAAACGAACGCTGTGTGATGGGACTGTCTGTCCGTCTCTGGTGTCGAATGGCTTCGTGTCGCAGCTAGTTTAGCCTCCAGTCTTGCAAGTGCTTGCCTCTGATTGTCGCATTTCTTGTTAAGGACTTTTATCTCGCGATTCCCTTCACCAAGTTTTCTGCTCAGCTCAGCATTCTCTTTCTTAGTTTTTTCATGTTGGTTTCGCGATATTTTCAAATTTTCATTTTCTCGTTGCAGTTGAACGTTTTTTCCCATTAAAACACAAATCTGCTCCAACCACGCACTGTTTTGATTATCCATGATTTAGGCAGCAAGAACCACTCCGATTTTGAAGATGAAACCAATCAAGTATTTCGTGAAACTAAAAGAAATGCCGCCAGACTCACAATTGTTGACAGTTCGGTGGCTTACTGTTGCATGTCCAAAGGCATTGTGGACCTGAGAGCATCGCGCAGAAACGAGGCAACACTGAACATGGTATCCGATACTAAAACGAACATGGTGGAAAGACGTACTAGATTTGTGAAACGATCGTTTTCTACTGTTTTGATCTCCATTTATAATGAACTTCTCTTTTTATTTCAAACATAAATCCATACATTACAACACTCTTTTACTACTATTCAATAATCTACTAATAAATCAATAGTATATTTGGTTTGAAAACAAAAGCACCGCAGAATTTCAATAGATTTCCGACGGGCTCCTTCGGCAATAAGACGCCGCAAGTAATGAACACTCTGGTGACCTACTCCTCCACCCAAGTTCTCTTGTGGTAGCCTGCGACTTTACGTCTGGAAAGCTCATCGTTTTGTTTGGCTAAATTGTACTCGAAGAGATCCAATTTCTTCTCAACTATTGTTTCAGTTGTGTCAAAGGAGAGATTCGGAGCAACAAAATGCAACCCTTCATATGTCAATCTGGCAGCCTTTTGAGCTTCTGTTTCGTCATATTTGAGTATCTCATATTTGGGCTTCTGCTTCTTCTTAGAAATAATCATACTTCGTCCAATATTTGACTTTGTGATCTGGTATTGCACCGGTGGCCTTGCCTTTTCTTCTGCCTCTGCCGCCTCAGCTGTGGCGAGATGCAGTTTCGACACCAATTCAAAAGTTTCGTAAGTTGAAGGCAGTCCCGTTTTCAGTTTTTGGCTTGAGCTCTCGTTATAATGAATCGGTTGACTCCAAGACATCGTCTTGAAATTCATTTCGGGAGCTGGTGGACTTGCGGTATTGGCTTCTCGTCGTGATTCATTGTCGATTGTTGAAGGTTGCAGCCAAGATATGGTATTCAGATACTTCTTGGATGTCGATGTGCTCACGTCGTTATCTAGTTGTCGTGAGTTGTTGATAGAAGTCGTGAGTTGCTGCCAATTCAACGTTCTGAACTTCTTGTGTACGGCTGAACGGCTTGCCACGGTATATCCTCGCAGCGGCCTTTCGCAGAATCGCCCGAAATATTTGTTTTGATACTCTTCTGTTGGAATTGTTTTGTAATAATATGTTTCGTTTGGAGTGATTGAGTAGTTCGGTCTGGTATCGTGACAAAAATCTCCGTGATCAATCCGAGGTATCCATCTTGTGGCTGACCAAACAGTTTCCATTTCCACTTCTGGTTTTTTGCTAGTAGCTGAGCAGCAAGACACATCAGAACTTGAAGAGTACGATGAAGAAAATCTCTTATCGGGCACTAGTTTTGTTCTTGGTCGGAGCTCAAAGCAGCCGGAAGTTGAAGGGATTGGCTGGAAAGTCTCTTTCAAGCCCCTTTTCTCAGTTGGAGGGAGTTCATCCTCAGTATCACTATCCACTTTTTCGGTTTTTATTGTTGCATTAGGCTCGATTTTAACGGTTATTCCTGAGAAATGTGCTTGCTCCATGCCGGATGTGTTTCCGAAACCCCCCTCTTGATCGATCGGAGTTGAGGGTCTCGAAACTGGTTCAGGCTTAATTGTAATATTAGGACGATTATATAGTGTTCGTCGGAGCGATGCAAGTTGCTCAAACTCTTGCTCGAAGTCGACAAGTCTGGTTCCCGTCGACGGTGACCACCTTGTATGAAAAAAGGTGGAATCGTAATCTTGCTGCATAGAATCAATTGATCTGGCAGATGATGTGCCTGCGATGGCTCTTCCTTGCTTCGGCTCCATGCCAGAGGTCGAGGGTACCGGCCAAGATGACTCCTCCAAACTCTTATCGAAGGTTAAGGTGCGAGCAAAAGCATCTTTTTTCCAAAACTCTGTTCCAGAAGTTGAGGGTATCGGCCAAGATGACTCCTCGAAATTCTTATTGAAGGTTGAGGTGCTAGCAAAAGCATCTGCTTTCCGAGTCTCTAATCCAGAAGTTGAGGGTATCGGCCAAGATGACTCTTCCAAATTCTTGTCGACGCTCGATTGGTTTGCGTAACCGTCTTCTTCCGGCGACTCAAGGCCAAAAGGTGAGGATTGCACCCAACAGAACGTTCTGAAATTCGTATTCACGGTCGATATACTTGCGGAGCTATCTTCTCGCCGTGATATGCCCGAAGTTGAAGGTTCCACCCAGGATGACTCCTCAGAATTCATATTGACGGACGAAGTGTATGCGAATCCATGCTGCCGCTGGGATTCCATGCCACTAGTTGAGGGTACCGGCCAAGATGGCGTTCCTGTATTCTTATTGGTGTTCGAAGTGCCTGCGAATCCATCTTCTTGTCTTGTTCCATCGCCGAAGGCTGCGGGCGTCTGCCAAGGCGACGTATTAACGTCTTCATGGATCGATAAGTCTGTGGGGCTATCAGCTCGTCTCGACTCAGGCCAAGATGAAACCTCCGAACTTCTATTGGCGGTCGAGGTGCTCACCAAACCGTCTTCTCGTCGCGATCCCATGCCAGAAGTTGAAGGTCCCGGCCAAGATGAATCCTTCGGGCTCTTATTAACGGTCGACGTTCTTGCCAAACCGTTTTCTCGTCGCGACTCCATTCCAGATGTGGAGGGTCCCGGCAAAGATAAATCCTCCGGATTCTGTCTGGCGGCCGAGGTGCCATCGACCACACAAGTCAAAGGTGCCGAATCTAAGTTAGGTTCACCATTTAATTTGCACGGCATAGTTTTCTTCTGCCGTGACTTGTCTGGAGGGTTATTTTTCATCTTCTTGAACCCGTTCAAATCGTCTCCCCTGCTTCGTTTCATAGTGAAATCTTCAATCAATTCTACTTTCAATTCCTCAAATTTACTTTTCCACGCAAATTCTTGTGCGTTAAGTTCGGCTACCAGTTTTCCCAGTGCATCGACGATTATGTCATTACGATTCAGCAAGTACTCGAGATCTGTGGAATTGGTGTCACCAAGTATCTGCCTCTTGCTGGAACAATAGTCTTCAGTGTCTTCGGCTTGCCGCTTGTGCGGTTTACGTAGCTCTGAAAGAAGGGACTCCAACGATTGTTGACATTTGTTTATCGTCGTTTCTTCAAATTTGTTCAAGCCAGGTGTGGTTGAGATCTTCTTGATCCGTTTAACACTCGGTTTCTTCAATTCAGCAACGACGTTTTTCAGTTTTCTAGCAATTTCCTCGTTACAACTGAACAAATGCTTCAGACTCTCCGGATTATGATCGATCGATGGTACAACTTTCCGGTTGTATTCATCAACGATCTCACCGGTTGCACCATTATCCTTGCAGATTTCCAAAACTTTCTTCCGATAGAAATACAAATTCTGAATGGCATTGACGGCTGTCAATCTGGTTTTGGAAAAATCCGTACGAATCTCTTTCATCTTCTCATTTTGCTTGAAAATCTCAATCGTTTGAGAATGGACCCGATCCATTAGAGATTTATTCTCCTTGATGATGGACTCAATAATCTGCTGTTCCTTTTCGATTTTAGCACTGTCTGGTTCCTCAAAATCAAAGTAGATTTTTCGCAGAGTCCCGATTCGAAAGCGACATTTCGGGCAAGTATCGGATCTGAAGAGAGAATACCATTATCACCGTACTCGTTATTCGGGTCAATGATACTTACGTCGCTCTCCACGAGGCCAAACACTCGTTGTGATAGACGTGACCACATTCGGTGATTCGCACATCCTCCTCCAAAGCGAACGGCGTATAACAGATTGAACACTGGATGTTGATGAACTTCGGATATCTGCTACGTAGTGTTTCCAGCAGCGATGGTTCCATCACTTCGACCGGTTTTCCAAAGGGCCCAGTTGAGCAAAACGCTTGAGATGCTGAAGGAGGGCCACGTCGTCTACCATTGGTGGGCAAATTAAAGCGTTTTCTCAAAGCTGGTGTATTCGGACCATCAAGAATATGATTGCAATTCCGGCTGGCCAAATAGTCGTCCAGTCGCAATTCCTCAACAGATGATTTGCGGTATTCATCCATTCCAGTGATGTTTTGAAACATCGTCACAATATTTGCGGTGCGACCGAAGGCCTTGATGTAGCCATTTCCATTGATTGGCTTGAATTTCTGGAGCGTTGTACCAGTCGGTACTACCATTTCCACAGTACCTTGACCTGGAAAGAATGTTCGTCTTTTAGTCGTTTTGATGCCTTCGGGGCAATCATACAAACTAACTTCTTGTTGATGTTGGTGTTGCTGATCTGTCATCATCTTCCCCCACCCTCTCCCCATGAGCTGAATTGTATTGCTCCTGGTACAGTTCATACAGCTTTTGTACAAAACAAGTATCATTTTCGATAGAATAACGAAGATGATGGTTAGGCCCAAAATACATCCGCCTTGACTCGCCTAAAATTGGACTATCTTTTCGGATATTTTTCAACCGATTGGTAAACTCTGCAAAGCTCCACATCGTATTCGGTTTTAGTGTCACCCAAAACCAATCTCTGACAGCTAAATGCACGAATTTTGGTGATATTGATTTGTTGACAGCAACAATTTCGCCTTTTCAAAGAATCGTTAAATATTTTCTCGATTTCAGGTACGGTGTATTGATCGACTTGGATTTTCCCTCCTTTATGGATTGCGGTTCGTCAGTTTAGAAAAGTAGGAACGTGAATTTCTTGATATCAACTCGTTTGTACTGGTGGATGGATTTTCGCGTTGAACGAAACTTCCCAAAAGGATGAGAATGATATCAAGCAGGTACCAAATTCGAAGCGAAAATTCGATTGAATTCTCAATTTGCGCGCTCTTTTTTATTTGTTCTAACTTAATGCGAAAATTACGAAAAACGAAAACACTGACCAATTTTCAAATCACCAATTTAGTGAAAAACAAAATAAAAGAAAAGAAGAAAAGCTTTGCAATTTTCTATTCAACACTCCCAAAGTTCTGCCTATTGAGCCATGCTGAAAAATTTCCTACCGATTCCATTCGGTACAACCGCAACAGATGAACCGCTGGATAGCTTGAACAAGGTGTGGGCTATAAATCATATTCGGAAATGCGTACGTTTGATGTCGAACAGGCACGCATACACGCACAGGCACGCACCGCCACGCATAGCTACGCACCACCAAGCACCAGCACGCACAGACACGCACACACACCCGCCGGCCTATACACGTACGTAAGGGTGATAGGGAAGGTCTAGATGGAACGCATCCGTTTTGGTTGAGTTTCAGCGGTTCATTTTCTACGCACATCAGTTTCCTTTTGAATCGTTTTGCCGGTATTTTCGGGCAATGAACTGATAAACGATGCGAACATACGTATTCGACTCGTTTTTTGGAGAGGGAAAAGGAAACTCGTTTTGAACCATTGAATCCTCAAATTTATTTGAAAAACGAAAATGTTCGAGTAAATCCCCACCACAAGCTTCAGACGAAGCAAACGGTCCAAAAAAATCGGTCTACATGTCTTCCGTGCTGTACTTGTAGGCTTCCTCTTCGCCTGCTTTCTGTCTGCTTTGAACCTCGAACCACTTCTGTTCGTAGCCGTTTGAACGGTTGACACCATCCCAACGGTAGCCCGGCCGAATGTTGAATCGATTTTCAGGAAACGACCCTTGATACTCCGGTTTGACTGAAAGGAAAAGACAATTCGTCAAGAACTTGATTGCTTTCGAGGAGATTTGAGTGCTTACCGGGACCTTTTTGTTGTTCCCGGGCTTTACGGCGGAAATATTCCGCCATGGGATCACCGGCTCGATCCTGGCTTTTCAAATACGCGTCCAAGTCGGCATCGTCCGCATACCGAGCCACCGGTTTATTTTGTTCATGTTTCACTTCGGCAATGCGCTCTTGGCTGGCCTCGATTTGCTTCAAACCTTTTCCCCATCGATCGTATACGGCCTTGCGTTCCAGCTCTTTCTTTTGTTTCTCCTTCTCTTTCTCGGAATCCTTCTCTAAATCACGAATTCGTCCCGATTTCCGGTCACGAACCACCACTTCGGCGTCCCGTGACGCTTGCATTGCCATTCTTGAGTACAATTCTTCCTCGCGTTTGCGGAATTGATCGTTTTCTTCGCGGAAGGAATCAGCGGTCTGCAGACCCGCTTTCTTTCCGTCCAACGTTTTCTCCATTTTCTTGTGCGTCGGTGGTGGCGATTCGGATTTTATCGGTTCAAATCTGCTACGTTTGACGCGACGAGGCGGTGATGCATCTGGAGCACGGTCTCGGTGTCGAGGTGGTGATGCATCTGGAGCTCGGTCTCGGCGTCGAGGCGGGGATGCATCAGGGCTTGGATCTCGTTTGCGTGATGGTGAGGCGTCTCGCTTGCGTGGTGGTGAGGCGTCTGGACTTCGATTTCGTCGTCGAGGCGGCGATGCATCAGGGCTTCGATCTCGTTTTCGTGGCGGTGACGCGTCTGGGCTTCGATTCCGTCTTCGTGGCGGTGACGCGTCTGGTTTTCGATTTTGTCGTCGTGGCGGCGATGCATCTGGACTTCGATCGCTTCGATTTTGTCGTCGAGGCGGTGATGCATCCGGGCTTCGATCTCGTCTGCGAGGTGGTGAGGCATCGGGACTCCTTTGCTTTCTCCTTGGCGGAGACGCATCATGGTTCTTACCCTTCCGCCGTGGAGGTGATGCATCAGAATTCTTCCTCTGTCGCTTGCCAAACAGGTTACTACTGCCCGCACTACCATTCGCTGCATCAACATCCACTCTGGCTAGCCCTTTCCACTTGCTATTCTTCTTATAATCCTCGGCGGCAATCAATTCGGGCGGTCGTTCATCGACGATACCGACAACTTGTGGCAGTTCTTCCCCCATGGCAAACAATTCCGTGTCATCCGCATCCGCCCGGACCAATCTCTCCAAATCGATGTCATCGTCGATGATATGCACGCTGAAAGGCAATGATATTGGCTTAAAATGAGTCCATGTGAACGCAACAAATGGCAAATACCTCGGTTTCTTGACAGCCTTTTCTTTCTTCTTCTTTTTCTTCTTATTTTTCGCATCATCGCTGGGTCCGGCTAAATATCTTCTCAGATATTCCTTTTGGTCGATTTTCGCTGCCATTCTACAGCTCTGTGCGAATTAACAGCGAATTTCTCGAAATTGATGGAACGATTGTAAACACTTTCCGCCCAAAATCACGTTATTCACAAGCGGCCTGTCAACTCAACAACAACAAACGGAATGACGTTTTTCACCATGTTGCATTCGAATTGGTTTATAAACGTTTCATCCCAAGTAAAAAAACGTATGCACGATTCCACCAAACTGTCGACTGGCAAGACTTCATTTGCTTTGAACGTGTAGCGTACTGTTCGTAAGCAACACCAATTTTGTTTACTTGGGGCTCACCAATAGAAACTCACCACTATCGTCCAACCGTGGTGAATAGCACATTGACAGCCGTAATCAAATTTGGCGCAAAACAATGACGTTTCTCACTTTGTTTACATAAAATGCCCGAGTGGATAGAAAAATTGTGATTATTCATATCCGAATGTGATTCGCAGATGATGGAAATGGGCGAGTCATCAAATGGTAAGCATTCCATAACCATTTCAAATTGAAAAATGTCAACTAAAAAACGACCTTCTGAAAAATCGGTGTTTCAGCAAATGACAACAAGCCAGTTCTTCGTGTGAAAAATTTCGCCAACTTGAACAGTTCCCAAAACAACTTTGTGCCGTCCCCCGAAAAAGCGAATACGCTCAAGAACTGTGCCATTGTGAACGATGTAGAAACGATATCATTGTCTTCGGAAGATGAAAAACCGGCACTGCTCAAGAAGGAGAAGGATCAAAAGACGAGAGTTGATTCAACAGAGAAGAAACCGGCAAAGACCAAGCGGAAGAAGAAAATCGACCGTGAAGTGATTGTTGCACCTTCACCAGCACGTACCCCGCGGAAATCAGGCGTCGCCAGGATACCACTGAAGCTCAGCTATCACAAAATTCCGGAATATTTTCAACAAATCAAAGTCGATCGTAAGTGTTTGGCCAATAGTGCTGCTATGGGGGGACTCACCACAGGCATTTTCTGATTTCAGGCACAAATAACAACGAACACAGTATCGCTGGTCCATCATCAAAAGGAACAATCCAAAAAACCTCACCATCCAAGGCGGATAACAATCTGAGTGATATAATTGAGTTGATCAGTGACGACGATGATGTCGCTCCAGAGAAACCGCTGGCCAAAGACAATGAAACGGGCAAAAAAACGAAAAAGAAACGAATGAAACGCAATAAGTTGGTAACGCAAGAGGTGAAAGTTGTTGTCAGAAGACTGAATTTGAATAAGTTGGATTATCCGGTGTTGACGAGTAAGCCGAAAGAAGATAACGATGGAAGAATAACGGATTTCATCGAGCATCAAAACGTTCCGATTAGCGGAGAGTACTTTCAAACCTACGATCAATCGAATGTTGTTCAGGATGCGACCGGGAGTGTCAAGGTGAACGATGATACGACGAAAGATTCCGGAAATCAACCACAGCTGATTGTGATTGACGACGACGGTGATGATGAACCGATGCTTAAGCCAACGGGCAGTTCCTCGACTATGCCAAATCCCAATTCAACCGTTAATTTGACCATCACAGCTGGACAGAACAAAACATTGAAAAGAAAATCATCCAAACCAAAGCCAATAGTAGCAGTCAAACCAAAGCCAAGAGTCAAAGCACAATGTCCGTCATACAAAGTGATCAGTGGAACCCAACTGGCTGTGGATGCATTTCGCTTCGGATCGATTGAAGGAGTTCAATACTATTTTCTGACGCATTTCCATGCCGATCATTACATCGGTCTGAAGAAGAGCTTCAATCACACATTGTACTTAACCACAATCACCGGACGCTTAGTGCAGGAATTCATCAAAGTTGATCCACGATATATGCAAACGGTAGCCATAAATACGCCATTTATAGTGGAGGGTGTCGAGGTGACTGCATTGGATGCCAACCAGTAAGTTGATTGTGAAATCTTTCCCAGGGGTTTTCTTCATCACTTTCCTCTTCCAGTTGCCCTGGTGCTGTCATGTTCCTCTTCAAACTACCAAATGGTCAATGCATCCTGCACACCGGTGACTTCCGGGCCAGCCCGGAAATGGAAGAATATCCGGAATTCTGGAACAATCACATCCACACCGTTTATTTGGATACCACGTAAGTTGATACATCATCTGAGTCTCCCGAAACGACTAACGCTGATACATTTCGCAGATATTTGAACAAACGATATGACTTTCAGTCGCAATCTGACAGCATACAACAGGTCTTGTTCGAATGTACGAAATATCGAGAGAGAATGTTGAACGGTTGCGTCAAAGGTTTGATAGTCTGTGGTTCATATAAAGTCGGTAAGGAGAAGGTCTGGTGGAATATAGCCCATGCGTTCAAGTACAAAGTTTGGGTTGATCCGGAACGTCGCAAAGCACTGAATTGCATTCGTGATCCATCGATTTTGAATGTTTTGACTGAATCACCATCGGACGCCAACATCCATGTGCTCACATTGGGAAACATCACATATCAGGTACGAGATTTTGATTCTCGATTCATGGATCGATGACTAATCCCATCCCCCTTTCAGTACCTCTCCAACTACCTAAACTTGATGGGCGATCACTTCAACTCCTTGCTGGCCTTCCGCCCGAGTGGCTGGGAGAGAAACAGCAGGCCACGTTACAGCGATCGCATATCGATTGTTGGTAAGAGTAACCCCACTCTCGATCGAATTCACTTGGACTAATCACAACCTCACCATTTTCAGGCGTTGAATATTCCGAGCATTCCAGCTACAATGAGCTCGAACGTTTCATTCGTTTCGTAAAGCCAAAAACAGTTATTTCAACCGTGCCTACCGATCACCGAAACATGCATAAGACTCCAACGGTGCCCGATGCATGGCTCACCAGTGTTGTCAAACCGATGAAGAAGGGCTATCAGCCAACAATATCAGACTTCTTGAAGGTAATAGTAACCCTTTCTGACGGACTAACCCGCTCGATATCTTCATGTTCCATTCTCTTTCAGCCAATGGCTCCCGGAGCAGCAAACATAATCGATGAAACCAATTGCAATTTATTGACTGAGGAAAACGACGATGTTCAACATCTCAACGGCTCTGAGAGAGATGATGCCGATGCTGATGCCGATGGTTTCACTGATTACATGGCCTGACAGTTGATCACTGGCATCCAAAATGAACCAATCCAAATATTCACATATTTACTGTTGAAAAGATTCGAAACTATTTTCGTATTCGTATTTTGTATGGAAAATTTATTCGAGAAATATACGTGTCATTTCTGTTCAAGAGACGAAAATCCGCTCGAAAGGTTTCGAAAACGAAAACTCCGGCATCAAAACAAATCGATTACCCGAAAAATCGCTCATTCAATACATATTGATTCAAGTGTAGCGTCTGTGGTGTGTAACACGTTGCAACACACACAAACGTCAATCGTACGCGAATCAACTGCAAGGCATATTACAACGGTAAACTGTGGTGAGAATGCCTGTCAAATTGTTCATGTCAAAAGTCATAATTGAAAATGAAATTCACCACAAAACGATACTTTTCCGTCCAAAGACACTTGCCAAATGACACCATTTAATTGTCACTGTCACAGTCGGCAGATGATTTCGCCAGAAGCAAAACAACAAAATCGACAGTTTTCGCCAGAAATAACATTGAAAAGTGAACGAAAATAACAGAAATCACCAAAACACATTCGCTTTTGCCTCACAAAAGCGCAATCGATACAAATTTCGAACGCCAAACGAATAGCCGGTTGTCGATAAAGCGGCTCGGTCAATTATCGATATTCGACCAGCAACGACGAAATGTCATTTTATCAGCGATAATAAATCATAAACGTTAGCAAGTGAAGATGGGGTTTTTAGAAGATACTATTGTCATTTTAGTTTCTCAGGTGAGGCTACGGTGTGATGCTGATGTCAACGCCGTGGATGATAATGTTTCTGGTTGATGATGAAATCGTTGCGATTTCATCGCGAAATCAGTTGATTCACGCAATCTCAGACGTTTACTCAACTCGCTCATTCACTTGCAGATATGTTTCTTCGCTGGCGGTTGGATATACTTTGTGAAGCATCTATTCGCCAACTATGAAGTTCGTCACATTTTAGTGCAACTCATCTTCTCCACAACATTCGCATTGTCACTGACAATGTTCGAATTGATCATATTCGAAATAGTCGGCCTATTGGAATCCAGTTCAAGATATTTTCATTGGCGCCTTGAATTGACATTGCTATTGTTTATGGTGATTGCATTGATTCCATTCTACATTGCTTATTCGAGCATTAGTAATATCAGATTTGGTATGAAGCGAAACCGTCTTCAGCCACGAAACACTGTTGACTCTGACGAGCTCCTTTTCATTACAGTCCCACCGAAATGGATTGGTCCATTAACGCTGTTGGTTTGGTTCCTATTTTTGTATGGCTTTTGGCGTATCGGCGATCCATTCCCATTGTTGAGTGTATCCCATGGGGTATTCACAATTGAACAGGCTGTGTCACGTATTGGCGTTATTGGAGTTACCGTAATGGCCATTTTATCTGGATTTGGTGCTGTCAATTATCCATATGAAAGCATGACGTATTTCATTCGGTATGGTTGATGAGAGTTGTGGTGAAAGAGTCAACCTAATTCTTACTTGAATTTCAGGCCAGTTTGTCAGACCGATGTTCATACGCTGGAACGGCGGTTGATGCTCACCATAGATATGATATTGGCGAAGAAGAAGCGAATTGCCATCGATAAAAAGCAGAATAAACCGAGCAATGTGCAGAAGGGCATTTGGGGGATGATCAGTAGTGTCGCTCAACGCTCTTCGGGGGCAGAAAGTATGTGAATCCTCTGAAATGAGTCATCTTCGTGAATAACCATCTGTCTCTCTCTTTCCCTCCATCTCTCTATCTCTCTCCCACAAACAGACATCGGTCAACTGCGCTTAGAAATAGCCGCTCTCGAAGAGCTCTCCCGCCAACTATTCCTCGAAGTGCATTCACTTCGAAATATGCAAGAGCGTCAACGTTGGGCGCGTACCCTCCAAGGGAAATACTTTAATGTTCTCGGACATTTCTTCAGTTTGTATTGCCTGTGGAAAATATTCATTTGCACGATAAACATTGTATTTGATCGTGTTGGCAAAAAAGATCCAGTTACGCGTGGCATTGAAATAGCTGTGCATTGGTGCGGCTTGGAAATGGATGTTGCATTTTGGAGTCAACATGTATCGTTCTTCTTGGTTGGGTGTATTGTGGTGACATCGATACGAGGCCTTTTACTCACATTAACCAAGGTAGGTTGTGGAGGCTATACATCACTCCAACCCCCCAACCCCCCCTTCAAATCGCACCTTCAACTCAACTGACAATGATTAACGCTCGATCTCTTTCAGTTTTTCTACAAAATCTCATCGAGCAAATCATCAAATATCATCGTATTGGTATTGGCTCAAATAATGGGCATGTACTTTTGTTCATCTGTGCTGCTGATGCGAATGAATATGCCGCCTGAATATCGTGTCATCATCACTGAAGTCCTTGGTGGCTTACATTTCAACTTTTATCATCGGTGGTTCGATGTCATATTTCTCGTTAGTGCATTATCGACCATTGGCATACTGTATTTGCTGCACAAGCCCCATAAGAGTGATAACGACACCTCAATGTTGAACAATTAATGTTATGCGAGTGTCGATTCGGTCAGCGAATATTTCATTTAATTTTTTTTTGTTTTTTTTTTTTTTTCGTAAATTAATATCGTGCGGACTTTCGAGATAAACAATAGTATGGAATCGATAATTAGCATTACGTTTATCGTGATGTCAATATAAGCTGAACCCTACCTCACCTTTTTCGTTTTCCGCTCTTCCGCAACCCCTTCTCCTCCATCACCCTTTTACGATGATATCATTCAATTCGAACGCTCCATTACGTTTTGCTTAATAATCAAATGGTTTATTAATTAAGAATATTATCGAGGATAGCTTAACCGCACCGTTCCACTGGAAATTATTATCGTGAACACGTGACCACTCCTCGAAAAAATGATTCTCATTTTATTCTGAACGTTATTTATTTTGTTTTCGTTTTTATTTTGTTCTGGTTTTGATTGGTTCGATTCTCTTCGGATGGACGAGGGGAAGAATTTGCAAATAAACAATTTAGAGCAATCAGGAAGCAATGCAATGATTATTGACGGAGAGGAGTTGGGAAAGAATAGAGAAGGAACGGATATGGCTTTAGTTGATGGTGCGTATTCCGAATTTTATCATTCAAATGAGACGAAAGCACTGATGCAAAGAGGGAAAGAAAGAGAAAGAGAGAGAGAGAGAGAGAGAGGGGGAGAAAAAGAGAGAGAGTGAGAGGAAGAGGGAGAGAGAAAGAGGG